>CM022946.1:85680033-85785605 GCA_012931725.1 Litsea cubeba | reverse complement strand
TCGAAGCTATTTAGTTCTAGAGAAGCAACATGGCCTCTTGAACACCTTAATCCCTGGATAAATCTACACCTGCGGCAAAGAGGCCTAGTTTTATGCTTTTGAAAGTACTATACATGACTCTGCCTTTTTCTCATCTCAATTAATGAATTACATGGGGATGCAAGACTTTGGAGTTCAAAAATCTAGGAAATGAATTTGAATATAGGTATCCCATTTCTAATATACTATTTAGGTCTAGCTATTTTCCTAGGATGTGAAATGTAATAAAACCATTAACTTCTTATTTTTATTGAGAGTTTTCCATGAAAATTCTTTACACCATTATTTCTATAAGGTTTGGTAAGAATTACAGGATAATGAAACTGAAGGAAGACTCATAGTGTACAAAGGACTGTCAAAAATATTCTACAAGTATCTGGTAACTGGTCCTCTACCAGCGTATTTAATGTTGATACAGACTCGTTTAAAAGATTTGTCAATTAGACTGGAAACTTAAAAGAGTTGAGTTGACCCAATAAAGTTCGAGTAAACTTGCTTACAATCTTCGTTCTATGAGCTCTTTCAAGTCAAATAAAAAAATTCCCCTTCCACAACTGTACTAAGAAATTCAGCTAAGTTTAAAGTCAATTTGTCAAGTCATTAAAAATATTCTTAAGATCTGCTTTAGTATATTATAGATGTATAAAAATAAGTTATGATATTATGGAAGTGAACTCATACATTTTTGGATGACTAGGTTGAGTTGAGTTCAGTTGAGTTATTTATTGAGTCTTTAAACCTTGGGTACAGTGTGCATATGGTTGTGATTAGTTTGAATGCCCTAGTAAGAAATGTGTAAGAAGTGAAAGGATATGGAAAAGTTAATAAAAGCATATACCTTGGTTACCAGAATTGATGCTTCTCCTCCATGAGCTTTGTGGAATTCAATCATTTCTCTCAATGGGTACTCACAAATTATGTCACTGTTGAAGACAAAAAATGGCTCCCCGGATTCCTCAATCAGCTTATCCTTCGCGAGTGCCAGTGGGCCTGCCTGTACCCAATGGCTCAGTCTCCTGTGAGCATGTGATCTTGATCCCCAGCTTCATCTCAAACTCTTCCAAGAAGCTCTGCATTACCTGCAAACAGATTCTCCTGAGTTGATAGAAGCAAAGTGGCCTTCTAAAATTTCACAATTGTATATTTTAATACCTGTGGCTGGTACTTGATAGCTAAAATAACTTCATTCACCCCAACTGCTTGAAGAGCTTCAATCTAATAGATACATTTCAGATAAGAAAAGATTATGGCAATAGCATCACTGGTTTAAATAATCTAAATTACAATATATTGAAAAAATGAGTTGTACTAGCCTGACAACATCTTGTTCACCCAATTTGAAAAAGAGGAGGGGTTGGTGGCATGTTTGGGAGGGTCATTGGCACCATCAGATACCAGATGGGAAGGAGTGCATTAGACATCCACAAAAGATCAGCTGAAATGGTCATTCTTGGTAAGGGATGAGATGTATGGTCAGAATAAAAAGTGAGTTACAATCACTTCCAATTAGTGGACAATTAGCAAGATTTAATGGGGATATTTTTACAAATGCCCAACTCAAACCCCTCTCTCTTGGTGGGTCCAAATGCCACATCTTCCACTTTTATCATAGTTGTCAACTTTAGTGGAAAAAACATCACAATCTATCCTTTTTTTTCAATAGGAGAATACAAAATGTACTACTCTCATATAACTAATGAAGCACGGATACTTCAAAATGGGCAACGTGCCGTGTCGTATCATATTTGATATTTCACTTTAAATGTATAAAATGTGTGTCCCTGTTGTGTCTACGGTGCGTCCCTGCTGTATCCATACCGTATCTGGGCATCATAGCATATAACGAGAAGGGCGTGTTCATGCTTTGAAGAAGGGGTAAAAATAGATCTACATGGATTCAGTGTAATTTCCATTGGGAGAGAGTGGAGACCTAGTTTCTGCAGAAAATTGAGCATGCACCAGCATTGCAATATTTAACTATGACGTGCTTCTTTTACTCCTCTTTGCATGGAAACCAGGTTGGAAAGCACAAATGTGTCCAAAAGTATTAAAACAACTGACTAATTTAAAACCGCAACCTCAAGAATTTGGAAAATGCAATCCCGCTAGTAACTGAATCTGGGTTCAATGTACCTGATGGAGTATCATTGGTTTGTTGGCAAACTCAACGAGCGGCTTTGGTTTACTGAGGGTCAAGGGTCTCAAGCGAGTCCCATACCCACCTACCAAAATGAGTGCCTTCATGTTGATATCTTGCCCCTACTGTTAATCACTGCTTTATGCTGAAAGTACTGTGCACTTGATTAGCTGTTGTGATTACAATATTTTAGATGCTCTATGGGCAGCTCTAGCCTGCATGTGATTGAGTAGGCCAGCTAGCTCGGATAGGGAGTTTTAAGATAATATGCAGAGCGCAATTCGTGTAACACAGTTCAATGTTTGTTTGACTAGTTTCTTGAAGAAGATTAAAGAGTGCTCGCTTTTGACTGCAAAACAGAGGAAGAAGTTAATTGCCCAAAAAATCATAGTTTCTATGCTCTCACAAATGAAAAGAATGAGGCATACACTCTTTTAACTATTATGAAACCTACTGCTTACACCAGCTATTATCATGAGACATGCTAATGAACATTTTACATCTGCAAATCCAATTAATCATCATCATCATCTAAGCCTTGTCCCAACTATGTTGGGGTTGGCAAATCCAATTAATGTGCTCATTTAAAAATTAATAAAACATACTGAAGTATAGAGAAGAAAATAGCATAGCATATTGGGAAAAAAAAAAAAAAAAAAGGAAGAACAGAAATGACTATGATATAAGAATACAAAAACCAAAATACTTGGGAGACTGGAGATGAATGAATGTTCTGGAAAGCTCATTATTTCTTTGACAATAATACAGTCATAGAGAAAAACAATTCAATTTGGGTTAGAACAGAGAGTTTTGTGCATTCAAGTTACTACAGCGCGTCCAACTGAAAAGGCCGTATCCTCTTCTATATATATAACAAATGCCAAAAATAGTAAACCATGTTTCTACCAACTCATGCATTTGTATCTGACATTAAGCAAGAAACATTGCTTCAATGGGCACACCATCATTCTACATAACCTGCAGTGATACAACTGCAAAGGAGGATTCAGCTATATCAGTGCAACCTGACATGGTGAGTCTTAAGAAACCAACCTTTACAACAGATCCACCTAATGGTATGTTAAAAGGTAGAGTGATATATAAGGTGGGGAAGAAGTTGAATCATGGGCTAGTTACAATTCTCAAGTTTTCCTAAATTATTCAATCATAGAAGAGATTAAACTAAGAAAAAAAAATCATGATGTTCAGTTCATGCCCCCAAAAGAAAAAATGTTCACCAGCATTCCCTGAGCAGTAGAAGAAAGCACAATATAGTAGATACTTTGGTCCCTGTATCAGCCATATATTACTTAATTTACAGGACCAAATCGCTTTTTTTTTTTTTTTTTTTTGTTGTGTGTGTGTGTGTGTGGTAACATAATTGACCAAGGCAATACCAAAACCAGTTCACTACAACAGTCCTCACATGTGAGCTTCCTTAGTCCCTGTGGTTAGCAAATTGCATGAATTTACAACAACTATAATAAGATTACTCACCAAAAGGTTATATTTATCCACGCGGATTTAACTATTAGGATTCATTCATGATTGGATATACTTCTCAATGATTTTGGTGGACCCTAACTAACTCACTCAACAGTCAACACTGTTAGAGGCAAACATCTTTCATCAGCATGATTCGCGAGGAAATTGAGCCTCGCCGCAATGCTGCTCCTGACTTCCCTCACAAACCCATGTCTAACCACTATAAGAGGAAGGCTAATAAGTACTTGAACAACAAATAAGAGTGAGAAAGATATAAAGGACCAAAATGATCTTTCTAATGAAAGAAAAAAGAAGTCATCAAATAAGGAAAGGCCACATCTTCATACCACTAATACAAGATTTATGGTGCTTATATGGGCAAATGACACATTTCTTCACAAAACAGAGAATCTTCAATACTTGGTTCAGATAATCAAAAGTTCTAATACTGACACAAACAATTTATTGTATTGAGAATGTTTCATTTCATGCAAAAGAGAAACTAAAAAGAACAATCTTTTAACCCAAACAGAGAAAGCTAAGGAGGGAGAGAGATGACCTCGGATAGACGGGGAGTTGATTGGTGTAAAACCCTAAAAAAACCGAAACCATGGGTTCATTTTTAAAAGCAGGGGAAGAGTAATATACAAGCATGGAGGCATCAGCATCTTTCCCGCCGAATCCTCGGCTTTAGAGGTGTTGTGGGATTTTACTAAATTGCCCTTAAGCACGTTTCTCAAGATTGGCATAAATTTCAAACTCTGATTGTGCTCCTCCAATCTCAACCGGCCTTTGGGTGCGTTTGTGCAACGGAGATTTATATGAAAATTGGTGGATACGATTTCTTTAAGCGTCGATTTTCTAAAAACTGGAGGAAAGTTCGGCACATTCCTTGTTGCATTTGGGTGCAATGACAGACTCTTCTCTTTTAGGTTTTCGGGTGCATTCTTATTTTCCTCTCGAGAAGCGATCTAATTTTCCGACCTCCCTTGATAAGAAATCAACTACCGTGGAAGAGGAAATGCTGGTTTCATCTTTTGCTTTGCACATGCAGACCCTTAAAACGATGTTAGGCAATGGCAAACCTCGACTTCCTTTAAGGGACAAACCCAAACCAGTAGTTGGATTTCACATGCAAATGCAGAATTCTCATGTGAGTTTTGGGGTAAACTTAGAATTTTCATATGGGCTTCTTAGGCTGACCCCAAGATTTTATGTTGTTTTGAATGGAGTCCGGATATTCTATCAGCTTTGTTTCACAATGACCACTCATGGTCCGCCACATCATTCGAAAACACTATAAAAATCACGTGACCCTATTCCCCATCAATTCACATTTTCAAAATGCATTGTTTTTAGCTGACATGGCGGACCATGAGAGCCGTGAAACAAAGCCATAGAGGATCCAAACTCTTTTGAATGCATTGTAAACCCAGGTCCAAGAGGGGTGACTGCCCCCATTTGGATATATATATATATATATATATATATATATGGGGTCAACTCTCCTAAGCTCAAGCTTATGATAAGGTAAGCTCAAGTGTGTAATGGAGCCCACTTGGGGACCTGCATGGGGATGAAGATGGGAGGATTTCAATGACTCCCTGTGATCCTCCTCTCTATAAGAAATCAGCCCTAAGCTCCCAACCGTGATTTTTATCTTCTCCATATGAGTCAATAGTCCATTCGGATCGATACATAGTCGATCCAACGGTCCAGTAAATTCGGATTTGACCGAAAGTTTGTGGACATATGCAATTTATAAAATAATGTGTTGTTACCCGCGAGATGGTATTTTTTAAAAAAAGAAAGTCAGCTGAAAAAGAAGGGATAGGGGGAGTAGGTGAAAGTTGGATAGCGTCTAACAACAACTGGGACTTCGAAAGTATACCCATTTACCAACCGCCCTTTCAAAGTCATCAAATTACAAGGTAATGTTGCCGCATGCGTGAGTTATATATCATAGTGAGTAGATGCTGACTGTTTTTGGTGGATGTATTCCATCACTAGTTGGTAATGAGTCCGGGCATCCATCATATGTAACCTATGATTGAAAATGTGATTTGACCCATTATATTTCTAATCATGTACTTGATCATCATTTGACGGTGGTACTCACTCCTATTGAATTGACATTCGAAAATATATACCCAGAAAAGATGGGATTCTTCTTGATAGCTCTAAAATATCTTTATGCGGACTCCGTAATGGAGTTCTCCATCTTTGTTACACGATTCCCATGTAATAGCCTTGAGAGGGGATCGAGACTCATCTAGTGAAATGTTTTTTTATTAATAATTGGACTACTCGTCTAACAGTGATCATATATACTTTCACTTTGAACACCTAGATAGATCCTAGGCTTGTGTGTTGTAAGGTATCTGTGCCACTCGACCATAAGTGTGTTGACCTAGCCAACATTCTAAATTAAAGAGAGAAATGTCATAGTTGCAGCAAAGCTTTGAAGGGGCAAAGGTGTTGTCACAATTTCAGTCTCATAAAATACAATCTAATTATATTTAAGATAAGGATGTCAATGGACCTCCAATTGCCATGTTAGCCGAAGGACTCCACCCAAAGCATCTGGGTAAGGACCCTCCTTTGTTGCGATTAATAATTGGGTCAAGATCATGCCGGGTTCATATCTGAATGTCTGAACACCTGATTGATGTGTAATGATGCTATATATTATGTAAATAATATGCTAATGACCTTATATATAACAAATAATGTTAGGGAAATTCTAAAAAATACCCCCACTTTAAAAAGGTCCCTTTTTTGCCCCTTTTTTTTTTATCACGGGGCCCACCTTGAGTCAATTTTTTTTTGTCATGGAGCCCACCTTGAGTCAATCTGATATATTCACACACACTATCCTCCCATGAACAAGTCCAAGTTTGACACTCATCCGACTTTTCCTTACCATTTGATTGAAATCATAATAAAATGATGCATCTAAACTATTAAATTTTGGGAGTATGGATCAAAAGGTTAGGATGATCTTATGTACTCAAGATTTTGCATATAAATAGGCATCATATGAATCTTTCCCTCCAATGGACTTCCTTGATCATCATGCATCCCACTGGGCCTAATTAGGAGGGGCTTTTTTCCCTAAAAAAATACCCGGGCGCATGTTATATAGAGCTTCAAACATCGCTAGTATGTCTAGTTTCAACTCTTGGTTTGGATAGCACATCATGTAATGATATTTATTGTTATTTTAGGTTTTGAATCAGGTTTGGGTCCACCATGAGCCTAACCCATTTACGACTCCAACCCATGGTCATATACAAAATTGTAATGGAGGTGATTTGCTTAAAATATATATGACTCTAATTTGCAAAACATTGAGTAACTTTCTACTAAATATGTCAGGGCAAGATGGTCTTGTAAGAGAATATAGGGCCAAGCTCATACCAGGCAAGAAAATTTAGTCCTGGTTCATACCATGGGTGTTACACCCCATCCCGAATTAAGCGCGATTAACCTTAATTAATCGTGATTATTGTTAATTAAGATGTGATTAATTAAATTACGTGAGATTAGTAATCACTGTGAGCTAGATTAGTCTTAGATGACTAAATTAAGCCTAATGAAATGATTTGGAAGACATGAACTTGATTTTTAACCCCAATTAGTGAATGTAAGGACTTTTTCGTAAATATCAGTTTGTGAGAAAATAGTCAAATTGAGTGAAATTTGATATCATCGTGTGTATCTCGACGAGAGCGTCAACTTTCATAATACACTTAATCTCATTTGACTTAAGATAAAGCAAGGAGGTTTTCATTTGACTTTAAATGTAATTCCACAATTTGAATTGGGTTTAAGTTGCAAACTAAGAGGACATATGTCATGTGCTAGCATGTCCCAGCACATGCAATTCAAGAGGTTACACCTGGTTATCATGCACAGAATTGTGTTTGCAAAGCTCCAGCACAACACTCTCCATGCAAAAGCAATTCAGTCTAGCTACTGTAGGATGGTTCTTCCTCTTCTTCGTTGGATGAAATGGGCTTGAAACTTTGGTGCTTGAGTTATATCTTGGGAGAAATCTGGGTGTTGGTCTTTTAAGAGAAACAAGTGAAGCAAGCATCTTCTTCATCATTTTCTTGTTGGATACAAGTGGAAACAAAGGGGTTTTGCAAGAAAGGCAAGTATAAATTAGTTTTATGGTTCAATTGCTACTGCATGTTATTTGGATGTAGATTGCATCCATTGAATTAGGTTTTCCTTCCATTTGTTAGATAATATAGTATGAAGCTTGAATGGAATAGATTGAATGATGTGTTATGGAATAGAAGTGTTAATTGTGTTTAAATGATGTATGGAGAAGGGAACAGGAGGTTCCAAATGGTTTTTTGTACAGGTTTTTACGAAGTGGGACAGAACAGAATTCGTGCCTGAATTCTGCAGATCTGGGCACCATCGGTCAACCGACGCTGTCGGTTAGCCATCGGCGCACCGACGGGTTGACCGATAGTGTTAAATGTGTAGAGAATTGTGTCTCTGGTTTTCGAACCGAGACATGACCGATACCATCGGTCAACCGACGAACTGAACCGACAACAGCACTTGTAACAGAGGAAATTGCCTCTGGTTTTCGAACCGACATGTGGACCGATACCTATCGGTCAGCCGATAAACACACCTCGGTCGACCGACGGTCAACCGATGGGTGAGCCGACAGTACATCAACGTGATGTATTTTCAGACTTTAGGTCTGCAATTCATAAGATAAAGCCTATTGGTGTATACCGCCAGTAATGGTTAAGTGCGGGTCTTTAATGTGCAACTTTCCATAAGAACTGTAATGTCTATCAAACATAACACGTGCACATTAAGTGATCTAGCTACATACCGATGGTTGGTATTCCTTGAAATTAATTGAAACTAGTGAACTCGTAACCGCTCACTAATCAACTTTAAAGATTAACATTGTACTTGAATTACATGTGAAGTGGCACGGCACTACATATTGATTTCTACAAGCTCATTGAGCTGATCTTGATACTGTCTGCAGCAGTCACTTGTGGAGTGTTCCGGAACTCCGTGGTGAAGTCAGTAGTTCCTGGCCCGGACACTGATAATCCCACATATTATTCTTCTATTGAGAAGATGATCCAGTCTCCTTGTTACGGAGATGGTACTTCTTCCTTTAAGGAAGATAGCACTAGATTTGATTATTCTGGAAGTATTATGTTAGTTGCCAAATTGCCAATGTTAAGGATGATATCCTTATTGACTTGTTATAAGATTGTTGACTGACTGTTACTTGAACATTGTACTGTTTTACTAGTAGCATGTATAGTCATAAACACTGTTTATACTTTGCTGAATTGTCGAATTCACAGTGTTATGATGACATTGCAGACCCAGCTGCCCCTACCGATGGTGCGACCGCACCGGCAGCGGAGGAGACCCCTGCGGTTCCTCCAGGAGGATTAGTAGAATGGAAGTGACAAAGTATTTGTGTAATCTTTTGGTGTAAATCCTGTAATTGGTTTTGAAAACTTTTGTATGTGTATAGAATGAGATCCTTGCATTGTTTTGATATGCAAGTGGTTATCATGAACATGATGTAAATAAATTTTGAACTTAGTAAGTATTGGTTTATATTCCGCAAATTTGTATCCCTTGTGAGTTTTACGTGTTAAAATTCACGGGAGTAAATATGGTTTCGACGCCGGTTAACTCGAGGTAATTAAATTTCGGGTTCGGGTCGTGACATATTTATTATATGGTATCAAAGCGTAAGCGATCTAAATAAAGCTGAATCGTAATAATCGTAAAACGATAACACAGATAAAGGATTAAATCCTATATTGGATGTAAGATATGTACTGATTCATTGTAGGTAATATTGTTTCACTGTCAATGTGAATACTGTTCACACGTAAATTGTGTCATGGAAGTTATAGATATAAATATCTTATCTTCCTGTATCTGCTTTTCAGAATGACATCTGGTTCTGGAAGCGGTGGTAATAATGGTGACAATCCCGATCAGAGTGTCGGTGGAGATGGAGGACCTATTCCTACGCCTCCTACCCCTAACGATAGTGATGCGAGATTCACTGCACTTATGGAACTGCTAGCTAGAAATAGTGAGCAGATGGCTAAAAGCCATGAAGCGCAGTTGACTATGCAAGCCCAGATTACGGCTTTATTACAAGTGCAAGCGCAACTGCAAGCTCAGATTCAAGCTCCACCTGTACCACCAGTTAACCCACAGCCTCAAGTGGCTACTCAAGTAGTCGTACAGGCGAAAGAGAAAGATCATAATGTTCTTTATGAGCAGTTTAGGAAGAGAGGGGCTACAGAATTCCAAGGCAAGGAAGATGCCTTAGTAGCTGATGAATGGATTGAACACATTGAAGTTGTGTTTGAAACGATTGTCTGTACCCCAAAACAGAAAGTGTTACTTGCTTCCTCGATGCTACGGGATGTAGCACAAGAATGGTGGAAGGGTGTTAAGGGTGCAATCATTGCAACACCTGCAGCCACACTTTGGGAGACTTTCCGGAAGCAATTTGAGAGGAATTTTGTTCCTGACCATGTGAGACAAAGAAAAGAATCAGAGTTCCTACACTTGAAGCAAGGACAGATGACTGTGACAGCTTATGTTCATCTGTTTACTAAGCTGTCCAAATATGCCAAGGACCTGATTGATACTGAGGAGAAAAAGGTTAAGAGATTTCTGAATGGGTTGAATCCCGCTTACAAGAAGATGGTCTTGGCAGGTACTATGCCTGAATTGTTCGATGATGCTGTCGATAAGGCATATGTCGCAGAAGAAGTACATAGAGAAGAAATGGAATCCAATGAGGGTCCAAAGAGAAATGCTAGTCCTTGGTTTAAAAAGGGAGATAAATCAAAGGGTAAGAAGCAGAAGCATGTTGCTAAGACTTCTGAACAGAAACCAGTCTGTGAGACCTGTGGGAAAACTCATAAGACTGAAGCTTGTTGGAGAAACACCGGAGCGTGTTTGGTTTGTGGATCGATGGAGCACAAAATGGCTCAATGTCCTAATGGTAGGAGAAACAATCGAGCTCCACAGCAACAGCGTCAAGGACAACAACAAGGACAACAACAACAGAGACAGCAGCAGCCTCGTCAGCAGCAGCAGCAACAGCAGCAGAATAGGCCTCGTGCTACCGGACAAGTTTATGCTGCAAATAGAGAACAAGCTGAAGCTGCAACCAATGTCGTGGAAGGTATTATTTATGTTGATAGTAGACCAGCATGTGCATTGTTTGACCCTGGTTCTACGCATTCATTTGTTGCACCTTCCTTTGTTTGTAACATGCAAAATGAAATTAAACAGTTGTCCTATGATTTCACTGTAACTACACCACTAGGGAAAAAGGTAGTGTGTGAGTTATATGTACCTCAGTGTAGAGTGGTAATTGGTGACGTGTTAATGCCAGCAGATTTAGTCATATTGACTATGAATGACTTTGATGTCATATTTGGCATGGATTGGCTTGCGAAATACAGAGCCTGTTTGGACTGTTTCCGCAAAATCATTACTTTTAAAGTAGATGAAGCCAATACCAGTGTTCAATTTGAAGGAACACAGAAGAAGTTTGATACCAGACTTATTTCTGCGTTAAAGGCTGAACGATTAATGCAAAGTGGTTGTGAAGGCTACATTGCTTTCATCACTGAAAAGAAGCCGGAGAAGGAATTGAAGGATATTCCTGTCGTCTGTGAATTTCCAGACGTCTTTCCGAAAGAAGTACCAGGTCTGCCTCCAGCAAGGGAAGTAGACTTTACAATTGAACTTGTACCGGGTACGGCACCTATTTCTCGAGCACCGTATAGAATGGCACCATCCGAACTACATGAACTGAAGAAACAGATACAGGATTTGCTTGACAAGGGCTTTATTAGACCAAGTGTCTCGCCTTGGGGAGCACCTGTATTATTTGTTAAGAAGAAGGATGGCTCAATGCGTATGTGTATCGATTATAGGCAATTGAATCAAGTGACGATTAAGAATAAGTACCCATTGCCTCGAATCGATGAGTTGTTTGATCAACTTCAAGGTGCAGCATATTTTTCAAAGATTGATCTCCGATCTGGTTATCATCAGATCCGTGTTCGAGATCAAGATGTACAGAAGACTGCGTTCAGGACCCGATATGGGCATTATGAGTTTCTTGTCATGCCATTTGGCTTGACGAATGCACCTGCAGTGTTTATGGCTCTGATGAATAGAGTATTTGCTGCTTATCTAGACCAATTTGTTGTTATCTTCATTGATGACATCCTGGTATATTCAAAGTCAGAGCAAGAACATGTTCGTCATTTGAGAACAACATTGCAACTGTTGAGAGATAATCAGCTGTTTGCAAAATTAGAGAAGTGTGATTTCTGGTTACAGCATGTGGCATTTCTGGATCATATCATTACAAGAGATGGATTAGCTGTCGATCCTGCAAAGATTGAAGCTATTACTAATTGGCAAAGTCCGAGGACTGTACCAGAAGTTCGGAGTTTCTTGGGGTTGGCTGGTTATTATAGAAGATTTGTCAAAGACTTCTCCAAATTCGCGGCCCCATTGACTAAACTGACTCGAAAGGATATTCCATTTATATGGAATGATGCATGTGAGTCAAGTTTTCAAAATTTGAAGCAGAGATTGATTTCAGCCCCAATCTTATCGTTGCCCGCAGGAAGCGGAGGATTTGTGGTTTATTCGGATGCCTCTGGTGTAGGATTGGGTTGTGTGCTGATGCAGAATGGCAAAGTGATTGCTTATGGATCACGCCAATTGAAAGAACATGAAAAGAATTATGCCACTCATGATTTGGAACTCGCCGCGGTTGTCTTTGCTTTGAAGCAATGGAGGCATTACCTCTATGGAGAGACGTTTGAAGTTCATTGTGATCACAGGAGCCTCCAGTATTTGTTCACACAAAAGGACATTAATTTGAGGCAACGCCGTTGGCTGGAATTGATTAAGGATTATGATTTTCCATTCACATATGTGCCGGGGAAAGGAAATGTAGTAGCTGACGCTTTGAGTCGGAAATCAGCTACCTTAGCAGCTATGGTAGGTGAATGGAAATTGCTTGAAGAATTCAGAGATCTGGATGTAGAAATGGAGATAGTAGATAACCGAAGGTTGATTGCACAAATGTCTGTCTTTGAACCTATGCTGATTACAGAAATCAAGAACAGACAGTTCGATGATCCTGA
This sequence comes from Litsea cubeba, assembly GCA_012931725.1. NCBI lineage: Eukaryota > Viridiplantae > Streptophyta > Magnoliopsida > Laurales > Lauraceae > Litsea > Litsea cubeba. The sequence goes on along the minus strand of CM022946.1, from coordinate 85,772,735 downwards.
ATTCATTAAAATCAGAGATACTATTGCAGCTAGACTAGACTTTGTGTTGGTTGATGGTACCCTTTATTTTAGAAACAGATTGTGTGTGCCAGCACAAGAAGATTTGAAACAAGCATTGATGTTTGAAGCACATCACACTAGGTATTCAATGCATCCAGGAAGCACTAAAATGTACAGGAATCTCAAGGACAGGTTTTGGTGGCACAACATGAAGCGAGAAATAGCTGGATATGTGTCTTCATGTTTGACCTGTCAGCGTGTAAAGTTTGAGCACAAGAAGCCTCCTGGATTACTGCATCCTTTACATATTCCAAAAAGGAAAAGGAACCACTGACACTATCGACACAGTTGCCGACGGTCCCTCGCCGGGAAAGGTCGGGAGCAAGATCTGGCCCAGCAAGCGTCCAACAGCAGGATACTCGATCGGGTTCATCCTCTAAGGATTCGACCTCGACTCTACCTTCTAAAAGGCACACCTTGAAGAACAACAGAAGCAACCGGGCCCATGGCGAAAGCTCGGGTAACAACCGCGACTCTAGAAAATGGCTTGATCGACGCATAGAGCAAGCAGTACGACAGCACATGGAGATGGCCGGCTTCGCTCAAGTTCGGGTGAACTCTGATGATTTCGGCGCATCTCCCTTCTCTCCAGAGATCAGAAGCTTCCCCCTTCCTGAAGATTTTAAAGTCCCGAGGTTCGTCATTTACGATGGAACCTCGGACCCAGCAGCACACCTCCGGCACTTCATTCAGAGGATGTCGGTGTGGGGCGGTGCAGGCCACCTGAACTGCAGAGTCTTCTCTTCCAGCCTCGGGGACCTCCCCCTAAAATGGTTCTGCGCACTCCCCCAAGGATCAATCAAAAGTTGGCAGCAGCTCCGTAGTTCCTCCATGACGAAGTTCCAAGTTCACAGGGTCATCCCCAGGACAACCACCGACCGGATGGCCCTCATAATAAGGCAGACCGAGAACGTCATGCAGTTCGCCAAAAGGTTCTGGGCTGTCTACAGCCAGATCGAGAATGCCTCAGATGCAATAGCAGTCATGTCTTTCCAACAAGCCCTCCTACCAGGCAACGAGCTTCGGAGGGACTTGGCCATGTATCCCGTGGTCACTATGGCAGCACTGACGACCAGGATAAACCGATTCGTCAGGCAAGAAGCAGACGAAGCCCGAGCCCAGGAGCAGTTCAACCTTTATGAAAGCGACCAGATAGCTTCCAGCTCAGCGGACGTCTCCAGCTCGGCGGATGCCTCCGGCTCGCTAGCAGCCCCCAACTCTGCAGAAGTCTCTTCCAGCTCGGGAGGCAGCTAGACGTCTCCTGTCATCACTTAGCTTCGACCGCCCGTCAGCTTCGATCGCACGACCCTCTACCATCATTTCGGCGGCACGGTCCTCTACTGTCAGCTTCGATGACACCGGCACGACCCTCTACTGTCGGCTTCGATCGTACGACCCTCTACCATCATTTCGACGGCACGGTCCTCTGCTGTCAGCCTTGATCGCATGGTCCTCTACCGCCTTCAGTCATCCAGAGCCACCGAGCTCACCCTGGGGTCATTTTATACACTCAGGCGTGACTCGCGTTCGGCAACAGAGCCACCGAGCTCACCCTAGGGTCGTTCTATACACTCAGGCGTGACTCGCGTTCGGCAACAGAGCCACCGAACTCACCCTGGGGTCGTTCTATACACTCAGGCGTGACTCGCGTTCGGCAACAGAGCCACCAAGCTCACCCTGGGGTCGTTCTGTACACTCAGGCGTGACTCGCGTTTGGCAACAGAGCCACCGAGCTCACCCTGGGGTCGTTCTATACACTCAGGCGTCACTCGCGTTCGGCAACAGGGTCACCAAGTCCTCAGGTTGATACACCCAGGATTCTTGGCCTCTAGATGACCTCATGCTGGTTCGTCCACGTGCTGGTTTTCGCCTCACGCTGGTTTCGGCCTCATGCTGGTTCGTCTACGTGCTGGTTTCCGCCTCACGTTGGTTTCGGCCTCATGCTAGTTTCGACCGCATTTCACGACCTAATGCTGGTCCGGCCACATGCTGGCTACGGTCTCACGCTGGCTCGGCCTCATGCAAGTCTTAGGTACATCCATCTTGACTTCAGCAGAGACTATCATCAAGTTGACACACCAAGGCTTCTCTGTCTCGGCCTCATATTATCTCGAGTTCATACACCTTGGGACTGACTTCAGGTTCATACACCCAGTCGCTCTCAAAATTTCGGGTTCATATACCCTCGCTTCTCCATCTAGCAGAGATTCTCACCGGATTGGTACACCCTGGCTTCTCTGTTTCAGCCCAAGCTCAGCAGAAGCATCGTCCTTCGGCTCGGCAACAGTGCCCGGCTCATGCAGTTCGGCAACATTGCCATCAAGGCTACACGGGCTCCAGGTCCCACGCCGGCCAGTCATCCCAAACAAAAGCAGTTCCAAGGCACAAGTGTTGTCCTCCACGATACTTAGATTCTGAACTCAAAGAGAAGTCTAATGAGCTCAAAAGCTGGGGGGCTTTGTATGTGGAAATTCCCGAACTCATCAGAGTGCCGGCCAGATGATCCATCTTGGGCTCCCGCACCAGCTAGGTCCATCTCAGCCAGGCACTTCACCTCGGCAGAATCCACTTCGGCCAAAGCACCCCACTTCGGCCTAGTGCTCCATCTCGGCACCTCGGCTGCCCAGCTCGGCGACAGTGCCAGCCCCATCCACCTCGGCAACAGTGCCAGGGTCATTCATCTCCGCCAGGTCCTCACCTCGGCGAGACACTCCATCTCGGCCAAGCGCCTCACATCGGTGAAAGCATTGAGCACTGACAGCTGTCCTCCCATGAACGCTTAAGCACGCTACGGCCCGTGCGACAAGACAAGGGGACAGTCCATATCTCCTGACAGATCGCCGTCCACTGCTCCCAAAGCGCCATGATAAGGCTCGATGGGACTGCAATTAAATAAAAGTAGGCTACGATGGGACTGCGCCTCCCTACTACCTGGCAATGTGGGCTGCGACAAGACAGTCAACTACCCATTTGCCTCCTCTATTCCTCTATATAAACACAAAAATAGTTCACAAGCGGCAGAGGCCAACGAATACAATACACGCTGGTACGCCACCTTCTTCCCCAAAAATCTCCATCCTCTGTCCAGTTCATATACTGACTTAGGCATCGGAGAGCCTTGCGCCGCTCAGGCCAGGGTCCTCTGACCTGCTATTCCCCTTCCTTTTCTCAGGCTTCAGGCGCATGCATCGGTGTTCCTAATCTCCTTGGATAAGTCCGTGCAGGCACCCCCCTCTTCTTGTGAATTACATTTTTTGCACTTACATCATAAATTAGAATGAAGGCCCCCAAGTTCACTACAATTAAGTCTACAATGATCAATGAAAACAAATGCTTGTGTTATATATACATTCATCGACAAAATGACAAAAAAATTCCTCCTTTTGCATTTTTTCCCTTTTGTATCTTTTTCTTACTTTTCTACTGGAAGGTATAAGGTATTCCTTCCAATCGATGATTTTTCCTTACATGAGAGATAATGGTAAACTATCAAAACAGGGGTCATTCCTGGGATTCTTCCATGCATTGAGTACTGCTTTTCCCGGCGTATGGTCGGACTGAGTATGCTTTGTCTTTTGCATGCACCGTCCAAGTACACACCTCTGCCCAAGAATAGCTTATTCACAATGAGTTGTGAGCTTCTATGTATGGCCCCCCAGATGTATGACTCAGCCAGATAGAGTCATCAACAGTGCTTGAAACCTTATTCTAGTGTCATCCTGGGATCACGTCTAACCTTTTGTTTGCATAATCGGTTACCAATCACAAACAGTCTTTTTGCCACCTTTCGTTTAGTTAGAAGTTAGCGCAGTGATTGTATTTAAATGAAAGAGAGAGAGAAAAAGTTCGTTTTGGAATGCAAGAAAAATAACAAGACTTCCTGTTATATAGCGCCTTCAATCTCTCTCTCTCTCTCTCTCTCTCTCTCTCATGTTTTGGAATGTAAGATATAAATTTCAGTAGAGCTAGAGGTGTACACGGATCGGATTGGTGCGGATTGAGCCAAATCCGTCACCAATCCGTTGCCAACGGATTGACGGATTTGAAATCCGTCACCAATCCATTGCTGTTAAAATCCAGTCCGATCCGATCCGTGGAGGACCGGATCGGATCGGATTAATCCGTTCACTCTAATTTTAAAAGAAAAATATCAAATATGTTATAAAAAAATTACATTTTGACCCCTTATTTTTTTTCTTATTTTAAATTTAGACATCTTAATTTATATTTAGACCCCTTATATTTTTTTTATTTATATTTAATACCAACGGATCGGATCGGATTGAATCTGCGGATTGAGGGTGAAATTCGCCACCGATCCGTTGCTAACAGATTATAAAATTTTCAATCCGTCACCAACTCGTTTACCTTCGGATCGGATAAAAATCCACGGATTGGATCTGATCGGATCGGATTTCCGGAACGACGGATTTTTTGTACACCCCTGTGCAGAGCCAAATAAGACTTCCTGTTTTATATGGCCTTCAATCTCTCTCTCTCTCTATATATATATATATATAGTTGTCATCTATTGTGTTATTTTCGCACTGGATTTTGTATGAGATCATCAAATCAAGTTCCGTCACATTACTTGAATTGATCTCAGAAAGGTGAGAGTGATCTAGGATTCTCCTGGGCCCGGTGGGTTTGGAATGACGGGATTTCTTACAATAGAAAATACTTTTATTATTAATATAAATCTGAACTATCTAATTTGGTTGTTAGTTGATCCACAGCTGAAGTAGGGATATTGCAGAAATTGTTGGCAAAGTTGAGGGCATAAAAGCCCTCAAGAAGGACCACTTGGCCTTGTTTTATATATATATATATATAAAAATATATATATTTCTCCCTTTTTTTCTGACCTACTCACCCATAAAAGAGCCATTAAAAAAGAGGCTATAATAAAAGAACTTTGGTAATGCACATGTCTTTTTTAAATCAATGATTGAAAGTTTTTTTTTTATAAATTTCTTAAGATCCATGAGGTATCGAGCATCAAATTTGACCCTAGTATTCAGCCTTTAAAAGAAATTTAACGGTTTTGATATTGTGTTTTATGGCCCACATAAACCAAAAAATAATATCAAATGGTTCAATATTTTTTAAATTTCTATATTCGTTCCATTCATATAAAAAAGAGGATTTTACCTAAAAAAGGACCCAAGATGGTCACTAAACAAAAAATGGGCTACTAGTAAATATGGCACGGAAGTGGTCCTCTGGGACCACTTCCGTTTTTTTTATTAATGATCGAAACAAGTGACGACGTCGTCGCTTCTGAAACATTATTTTTCCCTATTTTTCCATCTTCCTCCCATCGTTTTCCCCCATTCCCTCTTTTAGACTACTCCCCTTTACCCCTCTCCACAACACAGCAGCCCTCATCCCTCTCATTCTCTTCGGCTCATCACTCTCTCTCTCATTCTCCACTCCCTCTCCTTGCTCCCTCGCCGCCGTTGGACAACGTCGCTGCCATCACCATGACTGAGCTCCTCTCTTCTACCATCTCTCATTTCTCTCACTTATCTCTCCCTCACCCAGCCATGCTCCCGGAGCTCCCTGTCGCAGTCCGCGACCACCACTGGCACCATCACCGCCGGCCACCATCATCTCCGACGAAACCCCCCCCCCCCAACCCATCTCTTTCAGAACGTTTGGTAAAAACCATCTGATAGGAATCCATAGCGTGTATATGTGCTATCACGAAAAACCCATGTTTGTGTGCAACATGGACAGAATGAAATCCCCCAAGTCTCCCGATTTCGAAACCCTATCTTTCGTCTCCAATTTTCTTTGCTGCAACTGCTACTAGGGATGGCGACCCGACCTTCTGTGATGGGATGCGAGCGCACCTGCTCCGACACGACCAGAGGTGGCCGGACTCTGTGTCGTGCACGCTCCTCCCTCCTTCCTTATTCTTCTTCGTTGAAACTTCCGGCTTCATCCATCCATCCCGTAGACTTGTTTGTTTGGCGGGATGCTTCCTATCCGTTCTCCTCTCCGCATGATTCAGTTTCTATGTTATGGAACTTACCAACTCCGTACATCGCCACGTCGAAGATCTAGTGGTTTGATTTTTAGATATCCAGCAGAGATGAAGTGAGTAGATAGATTCCTTTCACCTTTTTGATCTTCAAGCATCTGCTGCTCCTCTTGTTCTTAGATCTCTTATTTCAATTGATGATTTATTTGTTTGGAGAAATGAGAAATTCAGTTTGTCTTGGAGATTTAGGTTCAGCTGGATTTGATTTGAATGGATAGATGATTGAAGGAAATTTGATATAGTTATGGATTGAGTGATATGGTTATGGATTGAGAGATATTGTTGTGATTATATTAGACCCTGTTGTTGTTGGTTTTTTTTTTCCTTAGATTGTGTTTGTTTTTTGTGATGTTGAAGATTAAAATGATACCGCTGTATTTTAAAAAGTTAGATAGAACCCGTCCAACATGGTCTTATTTGACCTGACTATCAAATTCTGCATGATTAGAATGAGGACTGAACTTGCAGGACTGAAAATGGATAAGTCTCTTCCCTTTGTTTTCTTCAGTTCTGTCATGTGGGAATGGGCATTAGAGATATCTCTCTCTCAAACCTATTAACATTTCCCTAATTACAGTTTGCTTGCAAGTGCCTGATAGTTATTGACAAGCAGTGCTTGATGTTATTCTTTGCTCTTTTCGTGTTCATTAGGTGAATTGGTGATCTGGTGTTTTAAAATCATAACCTGTTTGCAAATGAATCTTCTGTTTCCTTTCATTTTTGTTGGAATTCAATGAGTTAGTTCTGTAAATGGTATAATATTGCTATTATTTTGATACAGGCAAGACTCGTGGCATCAAGAGAGTGGATGAAGCACATAAGGGAGCTTTGGATTCTGAGAGGAAAACTCGAGAAGCTACGGAAAGGGAGGATAAGCTAAATATGAATCTGAAGAGGGACACCAATACAAAAGAGGTGAAAGAAGGTGGCCAGCCTAGAAAAAGTGGATCTGATCGATCCACTATTGTCCAGTCAACATGTGTAGTATAGATTTAGAAGGGAAACATTTTCTATTCTGTGAGATTTACTTCTGTGTGTTCTATTTCACAACAAACAACTTGGTACCCTAGAAGGCCAAACAGATACTAGTGGAGATGATACAATTCGAGATGCTTCAGCTATGGAGTGATGTTTAATATTTGTAATGGAGAAAGAGTTGGGGTTTATTTTGTACCAACCAACTTATTCTGTAAGGCTATTGATGATTGTGACTTTTTATGTAGATTGATGATTTTGAAAGATCAACATTTTATATTGATGAGGATTGATTAATATGAATATTTGAATGCCAAGTTATGTGCTTTTTTATGGCAAGAAACGAAGCTTGTGTGTCCATGTCTTGTATTGCGCTCGCACATAAAACCAATACACATATCATTTTTTTCGATTTCAATGGTCAGTGACGACGTCGTTGCAACACAGAAGATAAAATTTGAAAGGAAGTGTGCTCTAATATCTGACGACGTCGTTGCTTCACAGAAGCTAGTGGAAGAAAGTGTGCTTTAATATCTGACGACGTCGTTGCTTCACAGAAGCTAGTGGAAGAAAAATTGCTTTAATATCTGACGACGTCGTTGCTTCACAGAAGCTAGTGGAAGAAAAGATTGCTTTAATATCTGACGACGTCGTTGCTTCACAGAAGCTAGTGAAAGAAAGATTGCTTTAATATCTGACGACGTCGTTGCTTCACAGAAGCTAGTAGAAGAAAGTGTTCTTTAATATCTGACGACGTCGTTGCTTCACAGAAGGTAATGCGAAAATTACTGTGTTAATCTGTGACGACGTCGTCGCTTGTAGAAAATAAGCAAAAAAAATATATTTTTTTGGCGGGAATACCGGTTTCGTAGCATCTAAAACTAGTGTCCCCTTTTTCGTCTAGTGACCATCTAAGGTCCTTTTTCAGGTAAATTCCTCTATAAAAAAAATGCCTTGTGTTGCCACAGGACTTTTGACGAATTCCCAAAAGTTTACTTCAGAAACTTCTTCATCATGTGTTGCAACGCTTCGCATTGATACTGGTTTGTCTTTTAACCTCTTCCAATTAACACCTCAATGTGTGTTGTACCAATCCTTCGATATACATAAATAATTAGATCATACATCGTTAAGAACTTATGTACACCACTTGTAATGAATACGAGATCAATGTTAGAAAACAAAAAAAGGTCACCGGACAACAGGAATGAACGAAAGTGTTAGAGCCACAAAACTCAACATACACCATGCAAAGAAGAAAGATATTGGGGACATATTATAACAAACCCAAAAGGAGAAAAAAAGGGGGAAAGGAACTCACCCTCAAAAGAAGATTCGATTTGCACCCTAAAAAAAGGGGGAAAGGGTTGAAACTCTCTCTAGTCGCTCGCCACATTACCACGTACAACGCCCCCTTCAATCCTCTACAACAGTGTTGTTCAAAAGCAGTCAAAAGTAAGAAAAACATGACATTTGTTTTTGCAGACATTGAAATACACATGAGAAGAGAAATGCCGAACTCTGATGAATTCCATTTGAGGAGATGAGCAGGTGGGGAGAGGGTCTTTTTGCTGGAGGATACGAACGTAGGGGTGTTCACGGGTCGAAACCCGCGGGTTTCGGGTCAAACCCGACCCGACCCGTCTAAAATTTTGTGGGTGAAAACCCACCCGAACCCGACCCGTTTGTGTCACGGGTCAAACGGGTCATGGGTCAAACGGGTCGCGGGTCGGGTCGCGGGTCAGTTTTTTTTTTTTTTTTTTTTTTTTTTTTTCATGTAGAAGACCAAATTGTTTATGCAAACAACTTTCAGATAATTGTTAGAGAACTAAAATTGATTAGATGTAATTATGTAAAATAAAAAGTGGTTGCGGTTGTTTGCTGGCCTTCTTTTGTACCATGGGTAGGGGTATACAAAAAAAATAGTTGCGGTTTGACTCGAAAATCACGTCCAATTTCAACTACGTAATCACTCTCATCTTGACCATTAATTCAATGGTCACCAATTAAATGATTAAATACAATCAACAAGATATTCAAGATTAACAAATCTAAATAAACTGATGTCTAATAGATGTAATAACTAATAAGGCTTCAAAACGTACCGTGTTTTTCATGTGAGATCACCTTAATCTGTTGATAGGAATAAAATAAATGCTCCTCGCACTAAATATATTATAGTATACATGGGCCTTGAGTTCATAGACATGAGACCAATATAATAACTCAAATATTTAGAAATTGGTCGGTGAACTACATTTAAGAGAAATTAAAACCACATCTTGACAAATATCTCTTGGATTTTTATCCTTGGTCTTCTACAAAAAAAAAAAAAAAAAAAAAAAAAAAAAAAAAAAAAAAAAAAAAAAAAAAAAAAAAAAAAAAAAAAAAAAAAAAAACCGGGTTCACGGGTCACCCGCCAACCCGACCCGTGAGACCCGTTACCCGTACCAATGGTCACGGGTCGGGTCGGGTCGGGTCGAGCACAAAAAATGTGTGTGGAGTGACCCACCCATTGACCCACGGGTCGGGTCGGGTTGACAGGTCGGGTCGGGTTACGGGTCATTTTGTACACCTCTATACGAACGCCCAAGGAGAGGGTGTTTTTGCTGATGGGTGGAGGACATGAACGATCGGAGGAGAGGTTCTTTTTGCAGTTGGGTTTTTGGTTTGAAATAATTTTTTCATATTTGCAAGAACTCCTGCAATTCTATTTTATTCATTCTAGAAGAGAGACAACTTAGCGAGGTGGCATGTTGGGATTCAAGTTTGCTAGGTGGCATGTTGGGATTGGCCCAAACAGGCGAAACAAGGGATCCGGATTCCTTTTTTAATTTGAATTGCATTTATATTTATCCTCACGTTACCGTTAGATAATATTTGTTTAGAGTGGAATTTGAGGGCATCCTTGAAATTGATATGCTGAGCTGCTCGGGGTTTTCTAAGAGTCGTGCTCACTATAGAGTTCCACTCCCTCCACCTATGGTGAACCCAGAGTGAGCCACCGAGATTGAGACTTAATCAACAACTACAGCCTTACATCCAAATTTCTTTTAATTCAAATTCTCCACATCATTGATGATTGTAGCCTCACATCCCTACTTTTTCTTACTTCAATTTCTTGTAGCCATTGACTTTGAGGGCATGTTTGTGTACACATAAAAAGTGAAAAAGATTCTCTGCGTTACACTCTATGTCTCATATTTGATCGAAAAATGAATTAAAACTGCCGTGATTCCTTAAGAACCGTTTAGTAGGGTTCATCTATTGAAAATTAAAAATTACTCAAAGTGTGACACTCTCATTATACATGAGATAACATAAAATTTTACTCCATCAAAATCATCGGCTAGTGAATGATGTGATCAACATGATCTTAATGATATTTAGTAATCACATTATTTATCCAATCAAATTTAACTGTGGTGCCAACATTTATTAGGGTAAAATTTTCAGAATCTCACCAAAGGAGAACGCCCACTCCAACGACTCAAGTGTTAAAAGAATCTATAAATAGCATCCGGATTCGGGATATAGCCGTCTCAAATCTGACTTTACAATTCTCAAACTCAGTCCGCAGCCTTCTTAGATAAAAATCATTCATGTGGACCCCACATTACTTCTGAAACACTCTCTCTCTTACCAAGATTAGTACGCATTCCGTGAATAGCAAGGAGTTTTTAGGGTTTTTTTTTTTGTTGAAATCAATCTTCCTCTTTCATGTCCATGGCCTCCCGCAGTCTCACTAATGGCGACAATGATCAGGTTCTGTTGTTTCTTTCCTTTCTTTGAACTTCATCTTCTAAGAATAACAATTTCCTTACAATCCGTCACATCATGCAAATTCTCAATATGAACAGTAATCTGAGAATCATGCTGATTGTAAGTGAATGGGTTAAGAAGTGAGGATTGTTGCAATTTACACTTGGTTGATCTTGATTGCTTGAGGGTTCATGCCATTTACAGGATGGTTTTAAAGCTTGTTTGGATGTCTGTGTCTGGGGAGTGGGGAGTGCTTCAAGCACTTGTTTCCTCCCACATTGATGCAAACCCTAGGTAAGGGCTTGCAAAGTGCCGAAGCACGAAAAAATAAAATAAAAAATGTCTCGAAGGGATTCTCCCAGAGAGAGGAAATGGGCCTCAAAGAGGGGAACTCAGTCTTTATTAGTCATCAAAAACTGATTCTAATGTTCTACAATGTTCATGTACATAAGGAAAAAAAAAACCTTAAGAGGTCGTTTGCTTGCGCTCATTTACATATGTAAATAATTCACATCATAACCATTAGGCATCATATATTTCGTGCCGATTTATGCATGTGGTGCACAAATTAGGTGTGAAAATGAGCACTCTTTCACACTTTCACTTTCACACCTCCCCAAATGCAAAAGGTACTGGTACAGAGCATTTCATGTTGATTTTTCTCCCATGGGGCCTATCAAAAAGCTTTATTTTTTATTCATGTGGCCCCTAATTCATCATCCGAACTGTTTATCTTCATTATATGGGCTAAAAGCAGCCGAAAGGTCAAATTTCTTATATTAATTCTTCATGGATTTTGAGAAATTTTTGAAAAACTCCAAACCATTAGAGATAATTTTCTGGAGTTTTGTGGGCTGCCAATTCATGATCCAAACAACTCATAAACGGCTAAGAGGTAAAATTTCTTATCTTAAGTCTTCATGGATTTTGAGAAATTTGTGAAAATCATCCAAAATTTTTTAATACATCTAGAACCATTGGATGTACTCATTTACTCATGTGAAAATGGTGACTTTTGACAAACATTGGAATGTGTTTCACATGTATCATTTGCATATGGAACAAATTCACATGTGTCATTTGCATGTGTAAAAAACAATTGACCTCTAAAATCAAAGACTCCTACTAAACTAATCCTAATGGGAACTCATTAAAGAAATAATTACAGAAACAAAAATCCAATACCTCTTTGGGTCCTACATGCGTGCCACAGGCCTAGCTGCATTGGTCCATAATCCTTGTGCCGCACATCTTCTCCAGATCTAGAGAAGATTTAGTTTAAAAATAAAAAATCCTGCACAAATCTGAATCTGCGTTTCCAAGCTAGGGGAGGTGGTGGTTTCTGCCCTATAATGTGCTTTGTCTCAGCAATCCTAACTTTTTTTTATCTGCTAAAATTATCTATCACGAGGGCAATCTTTATTTTAATTATTATGATGAAAGAGCTCACTATACTTTGATATCTTGGCAGGTTCTGATACAAGAGAACTCATATGTGAGAATTCTGACACTAAACAGACCTCAGCAACTGAATGCTCTCTCTTTCCAAATGGTATGTAAGAGTGTTCATTTGGTAACTGTTGACTTAGTTTGTCATGGAGCGTATTTTTACCAGAATCAAGTTTGAAACTAAAGGTTCCTGTAGATGTGCCCTAACTACATTCCTTTTGAATTTTTGGTATAATGAATAGTTATTTGTTCTGTGAAACTGGGACATGTGGCAATAATAAATCATATTCGCACATGTTCAGACATCTCATTTCTTGGATCATTGCTCTGTGTATCTGTTGATTTGTATAATTGGACTCGTTTTGAAAGACATTTTTGTTCAATGTCTATTGGATTTTTTTTTTTTTTTTTGATGATGTGGGTATCCATGAGGTCTTTGACCCAACATGACTAGTCCCCTAGGTAGCACCCGCTAAACCCTACACAAATGCACACCGAGCAAATTTGGGGTGGTTTTGAACACAAGACGTGGGGATATGCCACTCCACCATCTCCCAGGTGGGTCAATGTCTATTGGATTTGTGTTTGGAACTTTGAGAAATCTTAAAACAAAAGAATTCTTTTGCTTGGACTTCTTTTGACGAGTGATGAAAGATTTCTTAAAATGTACTGGTTAGAAATCTTTGGTTACACACCGTTATAAAAAAAAAAAAAAAAAGGAAGAAATCTTTGGTTACACACATCTTCTTTAGTGGGTTCCACTAGGCAGGGCTGGTTACCTAGATCATATTCTTATCATCATGCATCTCCATTGGTAGGTCTCACCATCCACACATCTATGGTAGTAAGCCTTCTCTTTTGGTCCCACTGGCCACAAGCATCCATCTTCATAGATGGGTCCCACCATATGAACTGTGACTCGGTCAACAATTAGGTCACCATTGAGTCTGTTACAAGTTGGCTGATGGGCTGAGACACCAAGACTCAGCTGAGTTACACCAAGACTGGGCTGAGTCCAAGTGACATATGGGGGCTGAGTCCCATATAATGAGGCCACGCCAACTCTTACTCAGACAAGTTTTAAATTTTAATACGAACATTTTCATGATCGGGGCCTAGAATTTGGGTCCAAATATTTGTACTCTTCCATGGGCTGGTCTCACCATACGATCATCTCAATGGTCAAGGCTCATCATTTGATGCTACCATTACCATACACAATCTTCCATGGGTGGGGCCCACTGTTTGTGTCCACCTTCTACACATCTGCTTTGTTTGTACCACCACACAGAGACACCTCCATGTGTGGGTCCCACCATACACACATGTCAAGGGCCATGTCCACTTTTTGTCTCCCTTACAACTACATCTCCATGGTCAGGGTCCCTTAATACACTATCTCCATGGTGGGACCCAGTATTGGGGTCCCATGATATACATCCCCAATGGTGGATTATGGTGGAAGTTAGAAGCTTAGGAACCAAATGTCAACTGGTATTTTAATAGATTGAAACAATAGATTTAGCGTGCGTGAATTGGCTTTTTAATAGGTATATGAGCTGTCCAATCTGTATACTGCATAGCTCAGTCAAGGCTGAGGAGATCGTGCAGTGGGGTTTGGGAAGGAAAATTGGGTTAACAAATGTGATAAGGAAGCCAGCTACTACTCCTAAAAATGTACAAGGGTCCTGATGATTCTGAAAGCTCCTAGGCTGAGGAGAATGTGCAGTGGGGTTTGGGAAGTAAATTTGAATTCACAAAGGCGATAGGGCATTGATGCACTCAAGGGAAGCACAATGCGATTGATTGTAGGCCCATCTTGACCATCCGATTTCTGGATTCGCCTAATTTATTTTCTTTATTTTCCTTTTGTGGACGACGTGGGCATCCATAAGGTCTTTGACTCAATAGGACTAATTCCCCAGGCTGCATTTGTTAAATCCACACAAATTCACACTGGGCAAATCTAAAGCAGTTTAAAATTCTCCTAATTTTCTTGGTCGAACCCTTGGTAAGGTGGATTGAAGTCCGATCGATCAAATCAACCTAAATACTTTGTCCTGATTTACCACATGATCCACTAAATCCAATCCATCTGCTCCTGCATCAGGCAACAAGCCACTTCTAGAAATGCGCAAAAGGCCCTGATGATTAAAAAAAAAATTCGTATTAAATTTGTTATGAATTGATTGCTATTGATGCCAATGCATGCCACTAGTAATAGGATTTAGAGTAAGTTTGTAGCTTACTAACTTTATTTCTTATCTATTCTGGATTGGGAATTGAGATTTCTGGTCATGACTGCTTTGCAGGTTACTCGATTACTGGATATCCTTGTTGCCTTTGAGGATGATCCCAATGTGAAGTTGGTGATTTTGAAGGTACTATTATAGTGCATTCTAATCAGTTACTACGATCCATGTACAATCTGAGGTCCAGAAGAATCCATGAATTATCCATGGCTATGATCTTCTTCTATGAACACCGCATGAGTTCCATTCAAAATAAGAAGAAAAAAAAAAGAGAAAAAAGAAAAAAACACTTATGAGTTATGAATTTGTTTTTGCTTGCATTTGGTCATCATTTCCTAAGCAGAATAGTTTTTCTTGTCTGATTTTTTTCTGACATGTTTGTCATCATATGATTTAATCGTTTCAGGGAAAAGGTAGAGCGTTTTGCGCTGGTGGTGATGTTGTATCGATGATCCATTTTGGAAAGAATGGTAATTGTTACTTTTGTAACTCGTAACTATGTGCTTCTGATCATTCATGACTACTATACACAAGAATTTAGTAGTGATGAGTGCCTCTTCATTCTGGATATTTTATACTACCATGTTGCCCTTTTTATCAGCCATCTAGTTAACGTACTAGAGTTCTAGGATGTTGAAGTGTACTTGATTTTTATCTTTAATTCTACTGTTGATAAATTTAGTTGTATGCATCAGTGCATTGGAGTTTTGGTGCAAAACTATCCTGGTTTGAGTACAGTGTAGACTATTTAATGGCAACATATAGTAAACCTCAGGTACTTTTCTTGAGGTCATTGGCATTAGTACCCTTTTTTTAATATTTATTGTCTTTTATATTCAAATTTTCATACTGAAAGTCTTGATTATATTTTAATACTGATAAAAGTATGGTTTAAGGTTTCAATTCTTAATGGAATTGTTATGGGCGGTGGAGCTGGAGTTTCCATCCATGGGAGGTTCCGAGTTGCTACAGAGAATACGGTACTTATCTGTCCCTTCTAAGTTAATGTAAAAGCTGTATAATATTTTGTTGATGAATTGTGGGGCCCTGCACCTTAAAATGTGCTGTTTGCTGAGACCCCTACTTCATAGGTAAATCAGACTATCAATCTCATGGAGTGATGGTGGAGGATTTCCTTTTTTTTTTTTTTTTTTTTTTTTTCAGATTTGAAGACCCTAACCATCAGCTCTTTGACCTTGCCTGTGGGCCATTGCTCTATTGCTTTCTTGACTGTCAGATCATTGTAATCCTTGATTAATTGGCATCACAATTTAACAATTTTCAACTCTTATAAAATGGAAAATGGATACTTTTCGCCCCTGATTTAGCCGCATCATCATATTGATTTCATGGACGCACTCTAATAACTATTTTCAGAAGGTGAAAAAATGTCCTTGCAAACTCATTTGCTTCTCTTTCACTTTAGTGTTTGGCCTTTTAAAATACCCATCTAAGCCTTCTGCCTTAGTTCTCTTCTTCCCATTTGTTGATATCTGTCATATGATGGACCGGCCATTCTGTTGGTGATTGAGATTTTTTTCCGTTGCTTATCATGCAAGTTTCATGAATTTGGATCCTCTAGCGTCTCACTCAAATTCCATGTGTATTGGGGTGGGGGTCATCTATTTGAAAATCCGAACCGCTCAAAATGAGTGTCCACCCTTTGATTGGGATGCCCCTACATTTTACTAAAATAGAAGTTGGTCCCACCCTGCACCTGACATATCACTTCCACAATCCATCACTAGTCTTTTCATCATCTACCCGCCCCGCACCTGGTACCCCTGCCAAACTCCTCATCGTGGGCAAGGAAGAAGAGATAACTTGGGACACCTCAAAATCACTCGATAAAAATTTCATTAATCATTTACTGTCTAAGCCAAGAGGCCTTACATCACTTATATAGGAAAATAATAAAACTTAAAACTAATCTGGATCACCAAACACATTGATGGACAGGATTAAAACATCCAACATGAACCATAAAATAGCATAAAATAAAATCCTAATGAGCTAAAACATGAAAATAGATGGGCCGGGCCCAAAGAGCTTGGTCGAAGTAGATGGGTAGGGCCCATTGGCGGGTTGACCCTTGGGGGACCACGGGTCTGTCCTGCATCAACTAGTCTCCAAATAATTTGAAAGTGTTGATGGAATTATTGGCCGACCACCCCATCCCACCCCAAACTCCCCAACTAGAAAACCCTGTCTTTGTCACTGCTTTTAGGGCTTTTCTTTTATTCTATCTTTTCTTCTCCTAAGCACCAAAGTCTCCAGTCTTTCTCAAAAGTTTTTTTTATTTGATCTGAAAGTCAATTTTTTGCAGGTCTTTGCAATGCCAGAAGCAGCACTGGGACTGTTCCCAGATGTAGGTGCTTCTCATTTTCTATCCAGGCTACCGGGTTTTTTTGGTAATATAATCAACTTCAATTTTTCACCTTAAACAAATTTAATAGGAAACATAATGTCTTGTTCATGCTCTTGTCTCCACCTTCCAAAAGATGCTGTTGTTTCAGTATTAGTCTGTATACCTTCTTTTTAAGTATTATTAGGCTGTATCTTTTCTAAGTAGTATTAGGCTTGTTGACAATTTGGAAGATACCTGATTCTGTTATTTTCATTTTTTCCCAAGAATAAAATGAAATTTTCTACATGAATCAAACTACACAATGTTTCTGGATAATTTCTATATACAAAGTATGCACTTAATTATCTATACTTAGATCGTTTTCTTAGTTCAATAGTTACTTCTTGAAGTTATATTGGACCTCATTTTGCCTTCTACAAGCTTTTCCAGCATCACATTTTAAATTTGACTGGTATTCTGTGTCCTTCCACTTTGGGAATAAGTGTTGTGTAAAAGGTTTGTGTTGATTGCTTGCAACTTTTCGGGGATATGGGTTCTGAGATTGATCTATCTTTTTTTAATAGTCCTTCAGTTATGCATTTCACTTGTATTTGCATGATTCTACCATCAAACCTATATTTTCTTTCTTTGCCAGGAGAATATGTTGGTCTTACTGGTGCAAGGTTGGATGGTGCTGAAATGCTTGCATGTGGCCTAGCAACTCACTTTGTCAATTCCAATGTATAGTTCGTTTCTAACAAAAATTTCTCTTGTTGCATTTTCCAACATTTTGTGCTTCTCTGCTAGTTTTAGCTAAACTAAAAATAATAATCCTTTTTCTTTGTTCACTATACTTGCCATTATTTCTGCACCATGGGATACCTCTCTGAAATCAGTGGTGGAGCTAGGATTTTCTATTGGGTGGGGGGCAAAAAATTTCTCTGAAGTCTTAGGAATGAGTTTGAGAAATAATTAGAATTTTTTTGCTGACGAAAAGAATGATAGAAAAAATTTAACATAAATTAATTAGTTAACATAATATTAAAAATGTAAAATCATGTATTCAATCCAATTTAACTCAGAAACTAGTTATTAAATTATCCCCAAAAATGCTGAAAATGATTAAATTTTATTGCTTTCCACATCCAACAACATTCAATAATGGGCCGAGAAAACTAGGGAAGAATTGCAAATTGCATGATTTTAGTAAATTTACTTGTAAGCACATTATTATAATTACAAAAAAAAAATCAAACTAAATAATTTTCTTGAACGTCATAATATGGGTTTGATACTTAATCATTTAGATGTAACTTTTTAATTATCAATCCTATGCATATGCACATACGAGTACATTAACATCATTAAATTTAGCATTTTATAACACCTAAGATTGTTTTAATTAAAATTTGAGGAAATCCCATTAATAAGGTGGGAAATCCATTTGAGTGGCTCATATTTTCATTAAGTGGGCTGCATTGTGGGTTCCACTCCCTGCACTCACATGAAGCGTGTGGGAGACGCTTATTGCATTTGGGTTCTCATGAGAGGTAAATAGGTAGAGCAGGAAGAAGGAGAAATAATTGAAACCATATAACTCAAATGGAAGTGGTAATTAGATAGATTTGATTATTTAGGGATACATAGAAGGAAACCACGTGATAAAAGAAGATCGTATGAGATTTTTTAGGGGTTAAGGAAACCGTGTGATAAATAGATTAGATCTAATTTAATCTAGATTTTCGAAATTGCCCTTATGTGTTTTGAAAGTTCTATTTTTTTTTATTGAGAGAAAAATGTTTTTTGAGTGGCAAACAAGGAGGGGGAGGGGGGGCGCTGGCGCAAAGAGGATAAGATAAAAAATAGGCACTCCTATATTAAAGGAAATTAAAAAGTTGAGGGGGGTGCAATTGCCGAACCATACCTACCTCCCCCCCTCGCCCACCAAACCCCTCCCCGACCCTATGTGGCCCATCCACTGTCTAAGATCTAAGATGACATGATTTCACAATTAATAGTAGCTTACTAGCTTCCCATTTCAGTAATTTACATTGCTCCAAAAACTATTTTGGATGTGTTTGTAATTTGGTGCTTATCAGTAACAGAGATTGCCTTTCCTGGAGGAAGCACTGGTTGAGGTGGATACTGTGGATCCAGCTGTTGTTTGTGCAATTATTGACAGATACTCACAAGAAGTTCCTTTGAAGGAAAAAAGTGCTTATCACAAGTAAGTTTGTTTTCAGTCGTATTGTTTGTGTGGGGTTTTTGTCATTAGTTTCCAGCCAAAGTTATCAAGGGCTGATATTACAGCACTTTTGGGCATGCCTAATATTACAGCATTTTGCAATCTATTTAATTGTCTTCCTGATTTTGATCTAAATGTAGAGATAGATATATTGCAAGATTCTAAAATGAATATTGCAATGTGTTGCAGGAGACCAATCTTGAGTGTTCTTCCGACTGGAATTAATTAATTCTTAATTCCTAGATGTCATTATAAAGCATTATTTTTTCTGTTAGATTCCTTTGTAATGCAGAAAGAAATATTGCTAAAAGGGAGTACCTATATCAATGAAATATTGCTAAAAGGGAGTAACTAAAACTTATCAAGGGGCTAAGATATTTGCATACATAAAAATGGTCCAGTGATGCCACTGGAAGATGTCACTGGAAGATGCGGCCTACAAGTATTGAACTTGCCATTGGTCTCTCTGTTGAAACATTATTTTATCAGTAGCATGTATGTTAAACAGGCCCAAGGCACATGGCCCATGATCCAGTTCAGCATGTTATCCTACGTGGTTTGATTGGGTCAAAGATTACACAGTTGTATATATTATCTTAATTAGATTGGTTTCCCAACTTAGAACAAATTAATGTAATTAGATTAGTTTCCTAACTTAGAGCCTTGATTAAGGCATGTAATACTCTATATATTGAGGCTCGTTCTCCAAAGGAAGACAAGCATTGATAATACAATCTCAAAGCTTTATGTTATTTCAAGTTCCATTCGAGAGTTTGTCTTGAGTTTGTCATGGTATCAGAGCAAGGCTCAAGGCAGTCTTGATCTTAGACATCTTCCAAAGCATCAAGGGAATAAGGATAGAGATAAATAAGTCTCTCTCGTGCAACAAATAGATCCAGGATCTGTTTTTCAAGAATATTCTATTCCAGCGATCTCTTCTTGCTGCGTCAGTGACATCACGTTGGTGGCCCACCCTTGATCAATCAGATCAACTACCAAAATCATCCCTTCATGATCGCCTGCTATTTCTAAGAATATTGGTGATTTTTCTAGAATTTTTCAGAGACTTCAGGTTGGTGTTTCACTCATTCTCAAGATTTTCCAGAAATTTATATTGTTTTCATCAAGACCGTCCATAATCTTGGATACTCAGTAGAATTTGATCAAACTTGGTTCAGTAGAAGCCAAAATAGAGGGCTTCCTCAGATTTGTCATCTGATCTGGGGCCAGACCCATAAGTGGGGCCCACGTGGTGAATCTACAGCCTTTGTCCAGTTTGTATGGGGCTATTTTTTTCACAAAAATTGTGTTCCTTGGAATTTTCTCTCCCTGCTTGGTTGGATTGTGGTTTCTACACACAGGAAGGACATCCTACATAGTTTCTCTTGTCTGTGGATAGTTTTTATCACTGTTCAATCGATTTGTTTACAAGTTCGGTTTGAGATGGAAAAATCTGAAGTTACCAAGATCCAGTTCACGAGGAAAAATTACTCTGCTTGGTCTTTCCAGTTCCAAATTTACCTTGAAACTAAGGAATTATGGGGCTATATTTCTGAATCTGACCCTAAACCCACTGAAGATGAGAAGAAGATATCCATTTGGCATACCAAAGATGCCAAAATCAAATCATGGATCCTTAGATCTGTCGAGCCACATCTGATAATGAACCTCAAACCTTACCCAACTTCTAAAGACATGTGGGGATATCTGAAGAAAGTACACCATCAAGATAACTCAGCACGTCAATTTCATATTGAATGTGCGATTGCTGAATATGCACAAGGGACCTTGTCAATACAAGACTACTATTTGGGATTCTGGACCCTATGGTCGGAATACGATAGTATTAAATATGCAGATGTGGCTGCTGATGTTTTAACCGTCATTCACGATCTTTAAGCCTCTAGTCAGAGGGATCAAATTTTGATGAAATTACGAAATGAATATGAAAGTGTCCGATCTGCCCTGATGAATCGAATGCCCTTACCTTCATTGGATGTCTGCTTGAATGAACTCTTACGAGAGGAACAGCGCATTACGACCTCGGCTCATATTGCTCAACAAAAGACTGAGACCTATTCAGTCGCGTTCTCGGCCAATAAGTCTTCTCTGCCTCCGCCTCGAGACTTGAGCAAAACACAATGCTACAATTGTAAAAAATTTGAGCATCTTGCATCTCAATGCAAACAGAAAGTCTGCAGTTACTGTAAAAAGTCGGGACATATCATCTCTGGATGTTGCCGCCGCCCACAACGTCCATCTCCACAGTCTCAGACTCCACAGTACCAGACTCCACAGTACCAGACTCCACAGTATCAGGCTCCGCAGTATCAGACTCCACAGTCTCACACTCCGTATGCTTATGTTTAGGGCTGTCAAAGGGCCGAGCCCGGGCCGGGCCGGGGTAAGCCCTTACCCTACCCTCATATATGCGGGCCGGGCTTAGGTCAAGTCAAAGCCCTCGGAGCCCACGGCGGGCCTACAATATCGAAGCCCTTATCCTACCCTCAAGGGTCAGGGCCGGGCTAGGGTCGGGCCAGGGCCGAAAGAAATAGTTATTTTTTTAATATTATCATATATAATAATTCTTCTATACCATAATACTAACCCACCTTTATTCGATGGGCAATGTAAAAGTCAATCTTTTTGTAACACTTCTAAAAGAATGCACAAAACAAGTTACTTCATCATTTTATAAAGGTATTAGTTAGGATTAAATGAAATAAGGTAATGTGATAGTATTGTGACATGAAACTGGGAAATACACTTTTAAATACCTTAACACACTAGCAGTAGTTACATAGTTTAAATAATATGCTCGGTTTTGTTTGTTTTTAGTCTATTATTAAGATTATCGCAACTGAAGTTTTGCTAGTTGTTGCCTTTTTTACTATTTCATGTTCTATATATTTTTATAAAGCAATAACGTGAACCATGAGAACATGTTTGGCAAGTCGTGTCTGATTCAATTAGATTTATTTTAAATAAGCATTAGACTTATTCCAAATAAATTATTTGTATATGTGGTTCAAATAAACATTAGACCACTCTTGAGTTAGCATTAACCCTAACTTGTAATTATTTGAAAAATCACCATTGAATTTTATAACAAAACAATTAAACTTTCAATGCCGAAGATGAATGACAAAGATGATTTGATTCATGACTTACAAACTTTTTTAACTCCGGATGTGGGGTCCACATGAATGAAACAACAATAGTCATAAAAGTAAGGGTATAGAAAGAAATTGGCATCGATCAATAGCTAGTGGTTGAAACTCAACCTTACTTAATGATAATGTTAATGATCATCTATCTAAACTCCCAACCTTCAATAGTTTACGTTGGTGAAAATCAATATGATGAATGACAACTTGAATTCCCTTTTCATTGAAGAATATGTCCGTGTTGGGTAAACATAGAATCAAATATATCATTCAAATGATAACATAAAATTAAATATAGGTGGCAATAATGGGATCTATGGGGGATATCCATTAAAATTCTTTCTAAGCCTTGGTTATTATTGTTTGATAAAATATTAAGTCTCTATAATTAATTGCTAATTAGGGGAGTTCTTTATATTCTTTTGTAAAAATCTCTCTCTCTCTATATATATATATTCTATATTATACATATTATTTATTTTATATATTAATAGACAAAAGGCCGGGCCGGGCCGGGCCGGGCCCCCTCGGGCTGGCTAGGTCAAGCCCTAGCTCGGCCCTCAAGGTTGCGGGCTTTTCAAAATTGGGCCCTACCCTACCCTCGGGCTTTAAGACAAGGGCCGAGCCGAGCCGGGCCCCCTCGTCAAAGGGCCGGATTAACAGCCCTACTTATGTTGCTTCTTCAGTTATGCCTGCTCCTACATCTACACCCTCGCAGCCTGGGCCCTCATCTTCTCTGACTCCTGAATTGGTTCAACAAATGATTGTCAATTCCCTTTTTGCTTTTGGTCTCTCATGTACCTCACCTCCATCTTCTACTTAGTTTCTTGATTCCGGGGCGTCTAATCATATGACTTATTCCTGTAACCCACTCTCCAATGTGACAAAATACAATTGTAATCTTCAAATACAAACTGCTAACGGAGGCAATGTTCCCATTACTGCCCTCGGAGATATCCCTAGTCCCATTCCATTGAAAAATATTTACCTTTGTCCCAATTTAACTTCACACCTATTTTCAGTCGGGCAACTTGTTGAAAATAATTGTAACATATCTTTTTCTTCTTCTAGTTGTGTTGTGCAGGACCATATGACCGGGAAGGAGATCGCGAAGGGGCCTAAGTGTGGACGCTTATTTCCACTTGATTTTTCTAAAATTTCTAAGCATAGATTTACCAATGATGTGTTTTGCTTTTCTATTAGAGATAACTGCCATTGTGGCATAATAGACTCAGACACCCTAATTCGAAGGCTTTGTCCCTTGTGTTAAATTCTGGTTTATTAAATAAATCTATTGGCTTTTCTTCTTGTGTGCCTTTTGATTGTGCTACTTGTAAAATGGGAAAGAGCAAAACTCTTCCTTTTCCTATATCCACTTCACACAGCACTCAGTGCTTTGATTTAGTTCATAGCGATGTATGAGGAATTGCTCTAGCTCTTTCTCACGCTCACTATAAATACTGTCACTTTTATTGATGATTTCAGTTGGTTCACATGGGTTTACTTTCTGCATTCCAAATATGATGTTTTCATTGTTTTTAAAATTCTTTTAGCTTATGTTGAGAATCAATTTTCCACCTGCATCAAAATTTTGCGATCTGATTCGGGCGGGGAATATATGTCATCAAATTTTTAACAGTTTTTGCAAAACAAAGGCATTATTTCTCAAAGAACTTGTCCTTATATTCTTCAACAGAATGGAGTCGCTGAAAGGAAAAATAGACATCTCCTTGATGTCACTCGTTCCCTTCTTCTTGAATCATCGGTTCCTACCCGTTTTTGGGTTGAGGCACTAGCTGCGGTTTCTCATCTTATCAATCATATGCCATCAACTTCTATTGAAAATCAGAGCCCATATTACCGATTGTACAAGACATCTCCATCCTATGATGATCTTCATGTTTTTGGCTCAGTTTGCTTTGTGCATTTGCCTCCTTCTGAGAGAACCAAACTTACCGCACAATCAGCTTGGTGTGTGTTTTTAGGTTATGCGCCCTTCCAAAAAGGGTTCCTTTGCTATGATCCTCACATTCGTCGCTTACGTACCTCTAGGAATATCGTTTTTTTTTTTTTAACAACAATAATTTTTTTTCAAAAACACCTTGATCCTCTGACAACTCATCTTTGGTGTCTTTACCTGGTTTTTCCGACAACATGTCAGTTGTTCGTTTTAATCCTAACTTTGTGTATCACAGACGGAACAGAGAAGCGCCTACCAGAGATCACCCTCCTGATCTTCCTCCAGCAAGCGGTTCCACCTCTAGCACTTGGTCCATCTGGACATCCTTCATTGCGTCGCTCCACACGCATTTCGGTACCACCGGACCGCTATGGGTTCTCTCATACTTCCTTAATGGCCACTCTGTCTTCCTCTTTCATCCCTCAATCCCATTCTCATGCTGTGCAGCACTGATGTTGGACCAAGTCTATGCAAGATGAATTGGATGCCTTAGAGCAAAATCATACGTGGGATATTGTCCCGTCTCCTGTGCGTGTCAAACCTATTGACTATAAGTGGATTTTTTTCTCTCAAGCTAAAATCAGATGGCACTTTAGATCGCTATATGGCGCGACTTGTCGCTTTTGGAAATCGGCAGGAATATGGCATTGATTATGATGAAACTTTTGCTCCCGTCGCCAAGATGACCACCGTACGCATAATTCTTGTTGTTGCTGCATCTCTGTCCTGGCCTCTATATCAAATGGATGTCAAAATGCGTTTCTTCAGGGTGATCTCAAATAAGACGTTTATATGCGTCTGCCTCAGAGGTCCTCATCTGGGAAGGTTATGGTTGTCAAACTCCGTCGCTCCCTCTATGGTCTGAAACAAGCTCCTCGCTCATGGTTTGAGAAATTCCAAGATGCTCTTCTCTGCTTGGATTTTTATCCGAGCCAGTATAATCCTTCTATGCTTTTACATAATGCTTCGTCCGGGATTACTGTGTCACTTGTCTACGTTGATGACATAGTCATTACTGGTCCCAAATCAAAAATGATTTAGGAACTCCAAGTTTCTCTTAATCAGACATTTCACATGAAAGATCTCGGCCCTTTAAACTATTTCCTCAATCAGCACAAATACACGGTTGATCTCATTGACTTAGCTGGCCTTACCGCTTCAGTTCCACTAGATACGCCGGTCGAACTGAATGTCAATCTCAGTAGAGAGGAGGGTGACCTTTTTCCAGATCTTACCACATATCACCAGATAGTTAGTAGCTTGATCTACCTCAGATCACTTGTCCTGATATCTCCTATGAGGTTAGTTCATGACTGCTCCTCGTCACCTTCATATGGCTGCTGTTCGCTGCATCATTCGGTACCTTATTCGCACACCGACTCGAGGGTTATTTTTTTCATCCGACAATCCTCTCTCTCTCAAAGCTTATTCAGATGCTGATTGGGCCGGTTGTCCAGATACTTGTAGATCAACAACAGGATGGTGCATGTTTTTGGGTGATAGTCTGATTTCCTGGAAATGCAAGAAACATCAGAAAGTTTCCAAATCATCTACCGAGGCTGAGTACCGAGCCATGTCTGCTGCATGCTCCAAAATTCTTTGGCTCCGAGGTCTCCTCTCTTACATTGGATTTCCAGCAGCCGGAGCTACCCCCTTTACGCAGATAATACAAGTGCAATTCGGATTACTGAAAATCCGATTTTTCATGAACGCACTAAACACATCGAGGTTGATTGTCACTTCATGCGTGATGAGTTTAAACGTGATGTCATTAGCGTTCCGCACATCTCCACTGAGCTTCATATTGCTGATATTCTCACTAAAGGTCTTCCACGACCACGCCATCAGTTCTTGGTTGGCAAATTGATGCTTGTTGATTCTCCCGCATCAATTTGAGGGGGAGTGTTAAACAGGCCCAAGGCCCATGGCCCATGATCCAGTCCAGCATGTTATCCTACGTGGTTTGATTGGGTCAAAGATTACACCGTTGTACACATATTATCTTAATTAGATTGGTTTCCCAACTTAGAACACAATTGATGTAATTAGATTGGTTTCCTAACTTAGAGCCTTGATTAAGGCATGTAATACTCTATACATGGAGGCAAAAGAAGACCATCAATGATAATACAATCTCAAAGCTTTATGTTATTTCAAGTTCTATTCGACAGTTTGTCTTGAGTTTGTCAATGTATACGATTGGCTCTCCCTTTACTGGTAGACCACCACACTGGCTGGCACGATTGACTTCCAACGAGGTTAAGCAGGGCTCAAACTTGCTACTCCCCATGGGAGAGGATGTCTCTGCCACCAAGGTATGATTGTGGGGAAAGAAAATGGTGATGTTGGGTTCTCTGCCAGAGAAGTAGATACACAAGTATGATGTTGGTATAGATCTCGACTTTGCTGCCAATGTCCCTTACTTTGCTGCCAATGTCCCTTACTAGAAAACGACTTTCTCCAAATTGCAAAAAGTAGATTGCCGGAGACGTGGTTGATTTTAGTTTCAGACTACCATCACTCTATTTTTTTACCTATGGTGGCACCCTACTCTGTCTATTTCGCCCAGTGATTCATGCTGATGTTTGTGTGGTTGCAGATTGAATATCATCAACAGGTGCTTCTCCAAAAGAACAGTCGAAGAAATCTTATCTTCTCTTGTACTTTTCTGCACCGAGTCTAATTAAGTGGATATAAAACAATTTCTGGAAGTTAAACTCTGTAGTGTTATTTTGAACTCTTTTGGCTGCATTTGACATCCTTGTTCTCTTTATTTTTCTAGTACTATAGTTACAGTGTGAATAAGTTATGCAAGTGGAATCTTGTGTCCAATTATTGTAGGAGCAAGAGGCTGTAGATGGAGCTGATGAGTGGATCACTGAAACAATTCAATCATTGAAGAAGGCATCTCCGATTGGTCTTAAACTTACTCTCAGATCGGTATGAATTCAATACACTATATTCACATGTACAGATGAGTAATGATTAATTCTATTTAGATAGGTTTTGGAAAGTTGCCAAAATAAGCTAAAGTTGACAATGATGATCCTGATTTCCTCCTGGAAAGAAAAATAAAAACTTTTAATATAAAGAGTTCTTCTCTCATTTTTGAGGTGCTTGTTGGTCAATATAGAAGAAAAACAGGATAGATAGATAGGAGAAAATGGCTACCTTGCCTTGATTGTTTAAACCTTTGGTTAACCCCATTAGGTCATGGGTTCGAGATATGGCACCAACAAAAAGAAAGGAGAAAATGGATGAACAAGAAAAGAGAGATGGAGAGAGACAATGAGAGTCTGAGAGAAATTCTCCAATTTATGTGTACAACTACCCCTTATACACTTCTATTAAGAGAATGTAAAGGCGTTACATAAACATCCCTACTCTTATAACAGTAAAATGAATCATATCAAGAGGTGATTATTTTCTACTCCCCCTAAAGCGGACAGAGAAATCTATCATGCTAAGCTTGCTGAGAAGATCTTGAAGTCTACTTTTTACCTAGTGCCTTAGGGCCTGTTTGGATAAATGAGGAGTGGATTGAAATGAAGTGAATTTCACATGTGGAGTTGAGTGAAGAGAAGTAGGTTGAAGTTAAAGTAGAGTACTTCACTTCACTCCATTTGGATGCTTATTTTGAAGTTAAGGTTTGGAGTAGAATCCACTTTTACTCAAGAAAATGGAAGTATTTAGAGTTGAAGTGAAATGGAGTACATGTGACTTATAACATTACTTCATCTATTGGGCCAGACTCATCCAAACAGGATAGAGTTGAAATTTTAGACTGTTAGGGCCCATTTAACTTCACTCTACTTTATTTTTGGCCTATCCAAACAGACCCTTAGGAAGTACATCGACTAACTGAAGTACTGATCTGACAAACATAGGACTTGTTATATCAGCCATCACCTCCCTGATAAAGTGGCATTCAGCCTCGATATATTTTTCACATGATAAACTAGGTTCTCATTGGTCATCTCCATATAATCAATTAGAATCTTTATGTCAATTCCCAACTAGCTAGCAACAATTTAATCTTTGAGACCTCACATTTCTCACGTCACTGCATGATAGCGAGCCACTACATGTTTTTAACCCTTCCATGTAACTAATATATTCACCTATAATTGTGAGGTAGCTTGAAGTAGATCTTCAATCATTCTGGCAACCTGCCCAATCTGCATCTATAAAAACTTCAATATGCAGATAACAATGCTTAGAATACAATAACCCTTTTCTTGGAGAAGAATTGGAGTATGTCATCATTTTGTATATGAAAACTAAATGAGGTGCAATGGGAGAATTCATAAATTGAGACTTACAACATAGGTAATATTTGGTATAGTAATCATGAGATTTTTAATCTACTAACTAATCTTTGATTTCTTCCCCTATCCTCTAGTGGTTCGCCATTCAAACTGTGAAGTTGATGGTTAGCTTTTTTTGTGAATCTACAGGCTTTGACCCAAGACATCTTGTTTCTTTCAATAGGTCGAGGGCATATTTTCTTTGAGAAATCACTAACATTTAAGTCACAATCCTATTATTCTTCTCCTTCAATTCTTCTTCTCTCTTCTTTTTCTCGTATTTCTACCCTAGGGTTTTACCGCCTTTCTTGGAAAAAACCGGATGCCTCTTGGAATGATATGGATTGCCTTTCAGAAGATAATGGAATCTCTGCAGGAAAATAAAATTGCAATACAAGAGTAAAAAGGAACCCCCCCCCCCCTTCACACACCCCACACCAAAAAAAAAAAAAAAAGGCAAGATAAACTTGACGAAAACCTGAATAAAAGAAAAAAACTGAATGTATCCAAGTCTTAAGCCTAGGCTGAGTTTGCTGAAGCATGCTAATATGCTAATTTACAACATAGTCTTGAGGTTGAATATTAAATAAAGCAAAGTATTAGTTATATTTAGATGTCCACTTTATCTGGTTCAATTACATATATCTTGTACTTAAAAAGAAAAATGCAGTATCTGAAATCAACAATTTCTTGCTAAGTAGTTAAGCGTTGTACTTATTTTGAATTACTTCTCGTCATGCAATTTTAGTTTAGAGAGGGCAGGCTGCAAACAATTGAGCAGTGCTTTATTAGAGACTACAGAATGTGTTGCCATGCCATGAAACGAGACGTCAGCAATGATTTCTACGAGGTCTGTGGAGAATATGACAATTAATTACCGCTCCCATGCCCTCTTGTTTATCCTGAGTTTTCTAAAAGCCAGCCTTGAAATGCAGGGTTGCAGGGCGATGCTGATCGACAAAGACAAAAACCCTAAGGTTGAAGAGCCAAGCCTTTCTTTCTTCTTTCCCTTTTCCTGGTCCAATGAGTCGGTAGAATTTCTAGTATATGGAATAAAGCCTTTACCTTTGATTTACAATGCAACTTACTGTTGTTGATTTTGCAGTGGGAGCCTTCAAAGCTGGAGCTGATCAGCGATGAGATGGTGGATCGCTATTTCTCCAAGATTGATGGTGAAGGATGGGTAGATCTAAAGCTTCCCGTTCGATACAAGTCTACTATCTCGATTATGCCAAAGCTTTGAGTCACGAGTTTTGTCTAAAAGATGAGGACCTTAAAATTCATATGTTTATAGCTTAATTATTTATACAGACACCTTGGTTCTATGTGGGTATAGTTTCATAGTGTTTGGCATGTACATGCACCAGAGATGTATGTAAGAATATGAATACCTCCCTGCTAATTTTCTGGGGACAATCATTTCTTAAATAAATGAAAACCGATTTCATTCTCGTACAATTTAGCCTCCTGTTTTTGTTTTTATTTTGAGCTGTTTAAGGTGCTAAATGAAGCTGTTAATCACGTTGAATGTTTCACCATCAATTGCAATGAATCTTGCAATATGCGAAACTGTTTTCATTATTGTTCAATTTAGCCTCCTGTTTTTATTTTTTATTTTGAACTGTTTAAGAATTTAGATGCTTCACGAAGAAAAATGAAGCTGTTAATCACCTTGAATGTTTGACCATCACTTGTAATAAATCGGTGCAATATTCGTGGAAGCATATTCTGTATCAAAATGTATCAAAGCCTTTCCCCTTTCTTTTTGTTTTTACATCCTTTTCATTTGCTATGATCAATAGATTTAATAAATCAGGCCCAGTATCATATCTTTTGTTCAAGTAATAGTGAAACTCCATTTAATTTTTGCTTTATCTACTCACTATTTTTTTTTTTTTTTTGGAAAGTTCCAGAAAATTTATTAGTGAATGATTGATAAAACATTGAACAACCTTTCTCACCAGTGGGTTGTAGGAGATATAATTTAAAACAATTTCTATATAGGGCACAGTGCCTGTTGCCAAATCTGCAAGTGTGTTATTCCTTACAAGATTACATGTAAGATCATTTGAAGTTTTGACCACCTTACCAATAATCTCCACAAGAACAGACACCATCTCTGAAATGGTGGAATCGGCTTCTGTCCCTGACAATTATCTCTCGTTAGAAAATCACTGAGATGTATTTTATTGCAGAGTGAAAGTTCCCACATATTCTAAGGGTCTTCAATATGAGAATGCTGTCCCCTGGCCTTGTCCTCATCAGCCCGTAGCATATGGCTAACTTCTCTGTATGCTGTGAGATGGAGTCTTCCTTGTCTTCCTCATCGATATTTAGTAACACTGGTGATGTTTCAGCAATGTAACCAGCCAATCTCAATCTTTGGTTTACATGATTCAGCATCAGGTAAATGTTTTCTGATTCCGGGTGAGACCGATCTCCCACAAGAAACTCATGGGCAACCCCACATCCACCACAATTGAACTGCAACCGGGCGTTTTTTCGGATGCTTCTTTTATGCATCAAATCCCTCACTTTTCTGACTTAGAGCTAGCGGTCGTTCCTTACCCAGTGTCTCTGTCTTTGTTACCCCCGGTAGCCGTAAAGAAGCTGCAGCCAGCGGTTGTTCCTTACCCAGTGTCTCGTTGGGCATCCTTCTTCCTCTGATGAATGTCTGCACAGGCAGAACAGAACAAGTCAAATAAACTCAGCAGAGAAACAATTCAGAGAAAAATACAAAGGAGAAGAGGGGCAAAATTTTACTTGGAGGGTTGCCGCAACCATGAGGGACTCTGTAACCCCTCAGCGCTACAGGTTCGTCCTCGCCAAATTCCCAGTTGCCTGAGACAAAGAGACGGTCGTCCCCAGCGTATTTATTGGAGTCCTCCAGCTCCCTGACAAAACTCCCTCGTTTCGCTTTCACTCGGAGGTAATAGTGTTATCTCCCCCGGACTTGCAGAGATCATACACATCCATGATGTCATGGACACCGAGGTCAATTTCGAGAATCCTGTTCAGCTCTACGACCCCTATGATTATCTTGAAGCCATTCGGCATCAACTGAAAAGGGCAGAGGTTCCACTTGTTCAAGCAAATCCTCAGAAGAGGGTGAAGGGGAAATCGGACTCCACCCTCCACCATGGTGACTAGAGGGAACGACATCCAGCCATTACGGTGGACATGTCCATCTAAAGGATCCTCAAGGTTGTCTAATCTAATCTGGACATCATCAGGGATTCGGTATTTGGTCCTAAACCGAGCTATGGCTTCCGGATTTTTTAACAAATCCCTGAAAACCCCCATCTCTCTAAAAACCCTAGATCCGAAAGGTTCGGAGTAGAGGAGAGAAAAAAGAAGATTGCAGAAACAGAAACAGGTGGAGACTTACAAAAACTGATTCAGACTCAGCTCGGCAGAAACTCCTCTCTTCGACGGGAGGTTCTTTCTCTTATCTCTTCAGACAAATATTTTTTCTCTTTTGCAAGCAATAAAGGAAGAAGGAGATGGAAAGCTTCTATTTATAGAAGAAACGACCCCCTTTTCGGAATTCAAAGCGACACACGTGCCAGGCAAGTCAAAAGACGCCTCGAGCGTTGAACACATCACATCAATCACTAGGCGTGCCTTTTCAGAAAGACAGGACAACCAGTGCAGTGGTAACACGTGGTACCGTCGATCCATTTTTCGCAAAGATTAAAATGCAGCATTAAAAAACCTCGAGCAGGCAAAATGGCGTCGAAAATCAAAGTGTCAACAGAGACCAAGATCATCCCTGGACTCGATCACACATCTTGGCAATAGTACCAGATCTAGCCAAGACGGGCATCTACATTTATTTATACATATTGGCAGCACTGTCTTCTACCGATGCCAAAGTAAAGCGGGCATCTACCTTGAAATTAAAAAAGATTCTCCCATCAAGATACTTAGCTCCTTACCTCTCGGAGTCAGAGGACTCAAAGAAATCAGAAGCTGGGGGCAATTGTGTGGGGGTATTTTCTCAAGACTACGGGGTTATATTAGTTTCGGTAAAAGTACCTTATAATTAGATCCTTAGTCTCGGACAAAACTCACCTCGGCAACAGGATCAGAGCGCCAGAAGAAACTGAGGTCACTCCCTGACCTCGATTGTTATTGATTTCGGTTGCTACAGGCCTCACGCCTCTGTCTCGGTCTCTGTCACGCGTCTCAGTAACAGTGCCTGATTCCTGACCGAGATGGGCGCAGACAGCTGTTTATCCTGATACGCTCCAGGACTTGGAGCAAGACAAAAGGCGCCGCCTTATAAGTCCCTGATATGGCGTCATCCACAATCCCCAAAGTCTCCAGCACATGTCCCGATTGGATTCCCATTTAATGAAAGGAGTCCTGATGGGACAGCGTGGGCTATGAAGGGACTAGCATTGAAGACGGGTGAGCTATGATAGGACTACAATTAAGGAGAAACCATGATTGGACAATACTCCTCAAGTACCTGTCCAAATCATGGGACGTCTTGCGAGAGACATGGGATCCCACACCCGTGAACCGACCTATCTCCACTATAAATAAGGACTCGTCTCCTCTAAAGGTACGCACTATGCAACTTGCATAACGCAGAACCCATTCTTCATCTCCATCCTTAGTTCAGTTACAGAACTAACTTAAGCATCGGAGAGCCTTGCGCTGACTACAGCCAGAGTCTTTGACTGCTTTCTTCTCCTCTCCTTTCAGTTTGCAGGCACCATACCTTCATCAAAGAGCAACTAAACTCTTCTTAAGCCTCGGATCAAAGTCTGTAATTTTTAGGCACTTACAGAATGGATTTCTTACAATAGAAAATACTTTTATTATTAATATAAATCTTAACTATCTTATTTGGTTGTCAGTTGATCCACAGCCAAAGCAGGGATATTGCAGAAATTGTTGGCAAAGTTGAGGGCATACAAGCCCTCAAGAAGGACCAGTTGGCCTTGTATAGTATCTCTCCTTTTTTTTCCTGACATACTCATCCATAAAAAGAGCCATTAAAAAAGAGGCTATAATAAAAGAACTGTTTGGTAATGTACAAATTTTTTTTAAAATCAATGGTTGGAAGTTTTTTATAAATTCTTCAAGATCCTTGAGGTATCAAGCACTAATTTGACCCTAGTATTCAGCCTTCCAAAGAAATTTAACGGTTTGGATATTGTGTTTATGGCCCACATAAACCAAAAAATAATATCAAATGGTTCAATTTTTTTAAAATTTCTAAATTCATTCCATTCATATAAAAAAAAATGCCTTGTACTCCAACGGAACTTCTGACGAATTTTTAAAGGTTTCCTTCAGAAACTTCTTCATCATGTGTTGTAAGCTTCACATTGTTACTAGCGATCCGTCTTTTAGCCTGTTCAAATTATCAACTCAATGTGTGTTGTACCATTCCTTATTAAAAAATAATTAGATCATACATCGTTAAAAACTTTTGTACACCACTTGTAATGAATATGAGATCAATATTAGGTAAAAAAAGTTCACCGGACAACAGGAATGAAAGAAAGTGTTAAAACCACAAAACTCAACATACACCAGGCAAAGAAGAATGATATTGGGGACATATGATCACGAAACCCAAACTGAGAAAAAAAAGGGGAAAATGAACTCACCCTCAAAAGAAGATTCAATTTGCACTTTCAAAAAAGGGGAAAAGGGTTGAAAATCTCTTTATTTGCTCACCACATTACCACGTACAACGCCCCCTTCAATCCTCTGCAGCAATGTTGTTAAAAAACGGTCAAAAGTAAGGAAAACATGACATTTGTTTTGTAGACATTGAAATACACATGAGAAGAGAAATGCCGAACTCTGATGAACTCCATTCGAGGAGATGAGAGGGTGAGGAGAGGGTCTTTTTGCCGGAGGAGAGGAACGATAGGAGGAGAGGTTCTTTTTGCAGTAGGATTTTTGTTTTAAAATAATTTTTTCCTATTTGCAAGAACTCTTGCAATTCTGTTTTATTCATTCTATGAGAGAGACAGCTTGCTGAGGTGGCAAGTTTGCTAGGTGACATGTTGGTATTGGCCCAAACAGGAGAAATAGGGGATCTGGATTCCTTTTTTTAATTGATCTGCATTTATATTTATCCTCATCTTACCGTTTAGATAATATTTGTTTAGAGTGGAATTTGAGGGCATCCTTGAAATTGATATGTTGAGCGGCTCGGGGTTTTCTAAGAGTCGTGCTCACTATAGAGTTCCACTCCCTCCACCTATGGTGAGCCCAGAGTGAGCCACCGAGATTGAGACTTAATCAACGACTACAGCCTTACATCCAAATTTCTTTTAGTGCAAATTCTCCACGTCATTGATGATTGTAGTCTCACATCCCTACTTTTTCTTACTTCAATTTCTTGTAGCCATTGACTTTGAGGGCATGTTTGTATACACATAAAAAGTGAAAAAGATTCTCTGCGTTACACTATATGTCTCATATTTGATGGAAAAATGAATTAAAATTGCCGAGATTCCTTTAGAGCTGTTTAGTATGGTCCATCTATTGAGCATTATAAAAACGAACTCCAATGCTCTATTTGCAAGGCCATTCTGTGCATACCCAGAAATAATCGCATTCCAAGCGATTAAATCTCTCTCAGGCATTCTATCAAACATCCTCCACGCATCCTCAATCTTAACCGCAAGCAGGGGCGGATCCAGGACTTCTAATATGAGGGGGCTGCAACTTAACTTACACTAAAAAAATAGCAACAATGTCTCACAAAAAACTACAAAATTATTCTATTCATCATGTCCTCTAAAAGGAAATTCTTGTAGTGCAAGCATCCGAATACATTAAATAACATTTCGGAGAAGCAACCGATTATTTGCAATTGCTTATTTAGAAACTGTATTGAAAACACTATCTATATGTCGAGAAGGATTCATTAGGTTCTTTAATTTGAAATAAAATTAAAATATTAAAATAAATGCAAAAACATTGATGCTCATTTATAACTTGAAGAATGGGTCGGCACTAGTCAATAGCCCAGGCATGGTTTTTTTCCATGTACCATAACCCCGCCAACCTATTTTTCTTTTCCTTTTTTATTTCTCTCAAATTTTGCCAAAAAAATATTGGATTGAATGGAAAATACATGCCACTCTTCCCTTCCCTGGAAGCTGTCTGAATTCCATTTCTTGACAGCAATACAGCAATAGCCATCCCACTTCAGGCCTTGGTTGGTGCAAATGTCTTCTCATCAATCTAACCCATGAAAACCCTCCCAAAACCTACCTTGCCAGGAAGTCTATCGGGACTAAAGTTTATGGTCGCCTTCTTCAACTCTGCAAAACTGAAAATCTTTAAAGTGGGAGTAATGGGAAGGATCTGTTCATTTGAGGAAACCTCATCCAAACGGCTCAAAAATGCAATCCCAGTTCCCGAATGCGTCCCTTCATTGTTGGTGTTCTGTGCAATCCCTGTAAATTTAAGATAAGAGAAGAGGAACAAAGGATTTGAAGGAAATCCATTTGAGATGATGCAAACATGGAGAGATCTGTGAATCAAAAAGGGAGAAGAAAACAGAGCAGCACATGAAAAAACAGTCACAGAGAAAATATTGTATTTGAAAGAAATCACATGTACGCAAAAGGAGAAATGGATTTTGATAAAAGGACCCAGAAGAAGAAACAGAAACAAAAGATAAATTCTTTCCAGAACCAGGAGAAAGAGAGAGAAAGAATACAATGATATCTTGAATTAGTCAAACTATGAACTGAAAAGGCAAGAAAACAACCCATATGAATTTTTTTTTTTTTTTTTGGCTGAAACCTTTGATGGGCTGCAGCCACCCCCCCTCCCCCCCATTCGCCCCTGACCACAAGTCCACATTGTCACCGCAAGTCTTCAGAAGGTAAGTGAAATTATACACAATAGGACGAACATCCGCGAGCCTCATTTGAGCAAATAACAACAACCCATCTTCCAAGATCGAATTTTTAGCATGCCCTTTGAGCATAGACTGGTAAAGCTTGTCGATTTTCGATTCGACGTGGTCGAACACGAGGGAGGCCTGGCGGAGTTGGCCGAATCTGGAGAAGAGGCTGACAAGCTTTGTCTGAATCACATGTTCGGTGAAAATGCCGTGCATCATAAAAAGGGAAGATAAGGTTGCAATGAACAAAAGATGTCCAATTCACAACTTCTTCCACTGGAAAATGCATCAATTTCCGCATGTTTCATGTGATGGGTTGTTTATTCCTCAAAGGTAATGATGAGGCAAAGAGGAGAAACATGATGTATAATTGTCATCTCATTTGGTTGTGTTCTTTTGCTGCTTCGGACTACCCAATTGAAATTTAGAGCCGACTCTTACCCAGATCTGTGAAAACCCTCACCTCCTTCTGAGCTAGATCAGTCCGTCCTATGCAACACCACTCTCCCCCTCTCCTCCCTCCTCCTTCATCCTCCTCCTCCTCCCCATCCTCCTCCCATCTTCTCCATTTTGAAAAAAACCCAATTTTTATTTGGGTTCCCGCAGAATGGTCGATATCAACCATAAAAGTGGTCGATATCGACCATTCGCTAAACGACAAAAAAAAAAAAAAAAAAAAAAAAACCGGACATGTAGAGCCTTATCCGTGTCCATGGTAAATACAACACCTCTGAAGTGGTATAGGACTCTACGTGGCTCTACCAGGTAAATTCCTCTTTTTCCTATTTGCAAGAACTCTTGCAATTCTATTTTATTCATTCTATGAGAGAGACAACTTGCTGAGGTGGCAAGTTTGCTAGGTGACATGTTGGGATTGGCCCAAACAGGAGAAACAAGGGATCTGGATTCCTTTTTTAATTTGATCTGCATTTATATTTATCCTCATCTTACCGTTAGATAATATTTGTTTAGAGTGGAATTTGAGGGCATCCTTGAAATTGATATGTTGAGCTGCTCGGGGTTTTCTAAGAGTCGTGCTCACTATAGAGTTCCACTCCCTCCACCTATGGTGAGCCCAGAGTGAGCCACCGAGATTGAGACTTAATCAACGACTACAGCCTTACATCCAAATTTCTTTTAGTTCAAATTCTCCACGTCATTGATGATTGTAGTCTCACATCCCTACTTTTTCTTACTTCAATTTCTTGTAGCCATTGACTTTGAGGGCATGTTTGTGTACACATAAAAAGTGAAAAAGATTCTCTGCGTTACACTATATGTCTCATATTTGATGGAAAAATGAATTAAAATTGCCGAGATTCCTTTAGAGCTATTTAGTATGGTCCATCTATTGAAAATTAAAAATTGCTCAAAGTGTGACACTCTCATTATACATGAGACACAATAAAATTTTACTCCATCAAAATCATCGGCTAGTGAATGATGTGATCAACACGATCTTAATGATATTTAGTAATCACATTATTTATCCAATCAATTTAACTGTAGTGCCAACATTTATTAAGGTAAATTTTTTAGAATGTCACCAAAGGAGAACGCCAACTCCAACGACTCAAGTGTTAAAGAATCTATAAATAGCATCCGGATTGGGGATACAGTTGTCTCAAATCTGACTTTACAATTCTCAAACACAGTCCGCAGCCTTTTTAGATAAAAATCATTCATGTGGACCCCACATTTCTTCTGAACAGTGAACACACGCTCTCTCTTACCAAGATTAGTACACATTCCTTGAATAGCAAGGAGTTTTTAGGATTTTTTTTTTTTTTCGAAATCAATCTTCCTCTTTCATTTCGATTCAGACGATTCTTACCCAGAATAGCACCATGTCCATGGCCTCCCACAATCTCACTAATGGCGACAATGATCAGGTTCTGTTGTTTCTTTTCTTTCTTTCAACTTCATCTTCTAAGAATCACAATTTCCTTACAATCCGTCACGTCCTGTAAATTCTCAATATGAACAGTAATCTGAGAATCATGCTGATTGTAAGTGATTGGGTTAAGAAGTGAGGATTGTTGCAATTTTATTGCTTGAGGGTTCATGCCATTTACTGGATGATTTTAAAGCTTGTTTGGATGTCTGTGTCTGGGGAGTGGGGAGTGGGGAGTGCTTGAAGCACTTGTTTCCTCCCACATTGATGCAAACCCTAGGTAAGGGCTTGCAAAGTGCCGAAGCACGAAAAAAAAAAAAAAATTGTCTCCTAGGGATTCTCGCAGAGAGAGGAAATGGGCCTCAAAGGGGAACTCAGTCTTTATTAGTCATCAAAAAAATGATTCTAATGTTCTTCAATGTTCATATACATATGGAAAAAAAAACCTTAAATAAAAGAGGTTGTTTGCTTGCGCTCATTTACATATGTAAATAATTCGCATCATAACCATTACGCATCATTAAGCATCATATATTTCATGCCGATTTATGCATATGGTGCACAAATTAGGTGTGAAAATGAGCACTCTTTCACACTTTCACTTTGACACCTCTGTAGGTGTGAAACAGTTTCACAGCCCCAAATGCAAAAGGCGCTGGTATTGTGCAATTCATGTTGGTTTTCTCCCATGGGGCCCATCAAAAAGGTTTATTTTTTATTCATGTGGCCCCTAATTCATCATCCGAACCATTCATCTTCTTTATATGGGCTAAAAAACAGCCAAGAGGTCAAATTTCTTATATTAATTCTTCATAGATTTTGAGAAATTTTTGAAAAAGTCCAAACTATTAGAGCTAATTTTCTGGACTTTTGTGGGCTGCCAATTCATGATCCAAACAACTCATAAACGGCTAAGAGGTAAAATTTCTTATCTTAAGTCTTCATGGATTTTGAGAAATTTGAAATTTGAATACATCTAGAACCATTGGATGTACTCATTTACTCATGTGAAAATGGTGATTTTTGACCAACATTGGAATGTGTTTCACGTGTATCATTTGCATATGGAACAAATTCACATGTGTCATTTGCATGTGTAAAAAACAATTGACCTCTAAAATCAAAGACTCCTACATAAACTAGTAAATTATTCCTAATGGGAACTCATTAAAGAAATAATCAGAGAAGCAAAAATCCAAGACCTCTTTGGGTCCTACATATATGTGTGCCATAGGCCTAGCTGCATTGGTCCATAAGCCTTGTGCCGTACATCTTCTCCAGATCTAGAGAAGATTTAGTTTAAAAATAAAAAATCCTGCACAAATTGAATCTGCGTTTCCAAGCAAGGGGAGGTGTTGGTTTCTGCCCTATAATGTGCTTTGTCTCAGCAATCCTAACTTTTTTTTTTATCTACTAAAATTATCTATCACGGGGGCAATCTTTATTTTAATTATTATGATGAAAGAGCTCACTATACTTTGATATCTTGGCAGGTTCTGATACAAGAGAACTCATATGTGAGAATTCTGACACTAAACAGACCTCAGAAACTGAATGTTCTCTCTATCCAAATGGTATGTAAGAGTGTTCATTGGATAACTGTTGACTTAGTTTGTCATGGAGCGTATTTTTACCAGAATCGAGTTTGAAACTAAAGGTGCCTGTAGATGTGCCCTAAACTACATTCCTTTTGAATTTTTTGGTAGAATGAATAGTTATTTGTTCTGTGCAACCGGGGACACGTGGCAATAATAAATCATATTCGCACATGTTCAGACATCTCATTTCTTGGATCATTACTCTGTGTATTTGTTGATTTTGTATAATTGGATTCGTTTTGAAAGACATTTTTGTTCAATGTCTATTTGATTTTTTTTTTATGATGTGGGTATCCGTGAAGTCTTTGACCCAACATGACTAATTCCCCGGGTAGCACCAGCTAAACCCCACACAAACGCACACCGAGCAAATCTGTGGTGGTTTTGAACACAAGACGTGGGGATATGCCACTCCACCAACTCCCAGGTGGGTCAATGTCTATTGGATTTGTGTTTGGAACTTTGAGAAATCTTAAAACAAAAGAATTCTTTTGCTTGGACTTCTTTTGACGAGTGATGAAGGATTTCTTAAAATGTACTGGTTAGAAATCTTTGGTTACACACCGTTGTCCAAAAAAAAAAAAGGAAGAAATTTTTGGTTACAAACATCTTCTTTAGTGGGTTCCACTAGGCAGGGCTGGTTACCTTTATCATATTCATATCATCATGCATCTCCATTGGTAGGTCTCACCATCCACACATCTACGGTAGTAGCCTTCTCTTTGGTCCCACTGGCCACAAGCATCCATCTTCATAGATGGGTCCCACCATATGAACCGTGGCTCGGTCAACAATTAGGTCACCATTGAGTCTCTTACAAGTTGGCTGATGGGCTGAGACACCAAGACTCAGCTGAGTTACACCAAGACTGGGCTGAGTCCAAGTGACATATGGGGGCTGAGTCCCATATAATGAGGCCAGCCCAACTCTTAGATGAGTTTTAAATTTTAATATGAACATCTTCATGATCGGGGCCTAGAATTTGGGTCCAAATATTTGTACTCTTCCATGGGCTGGTCTCACCATACAGTCATCTCAATGGTCAAGGCTCATCATTTGATGCTACCATTACCACACACAATCTCCATGGGTGGGGCCCACTGTTTGTGTCCACCTTCTACACATCTTCTTTGTTTGTACAACCACACAGAGACACCTCCATGTGTGGGTCCCACCGTACACACATGTCAAGGGCCGTGTCCACTTTTTGTCTCCCTTACAACTACATCTCCATGGTCAGGTCCCTCGATACACTATCTCCATGGTGGGACCCAATATTGGGGTCCCATGATAGACATCCCCAATGGTGGATTATGGTGGATCTTAGAAGCTTAGGAACCAAATGTCAACTGGTATTTTAATAGATTGAAACAAGATATTTAACGTGAATTGGCTTTTTAATAGGTATATGAGTTGTCCGATCTGTATACTGCGTAGCTCAGTCAAGGCTGAGGAGATCATGCAGTGGGGTTTGGGAAGGAAAATTGGGTTAACAAATGTGATAAGGAAGCCAGCTACTACTCCTAAAAATGTACAAGGGTCCTGATGATTCTGAAAGCTCCTAGGTTGAGGAGAATGTGCAGTGGGGTTTGGGAAGTAAATTTGAATTCACAAAGGTGATAGGGCATTGATGCACTCAAGGGAAGCACATTGCGATTGATTGTAGGCCCATCTTGACCATCCAATTTCTGGATTCGGCTAATTTATTTTCTTTTCTTTTCTTTTTTTTGGACGGCGTGGGCATCCTTAGTAGCACGAAGCGGGGAGCGGGGGCGGGGGAGCGGATGATCACAGAAGTGTGGAAGCGCCGTCAGGAGCGTTCAGGAAAAATTATGAGTATTTTTATGTTTTTTTAATATAGTTAAATGTCAAACATAAAATATCATTCTACCACTTAAATTGCAAAACATCAAATTTTTTATAATTTTTATATGTGATTCTAGCTGTTCTCTGTATCTTAGTTGCACGAAGGGGGGCAGGAGCGGTATCGGTGCTGGTGGATTATAGGAGCTCCTCTTTCGGGACGGAAAACGTTTAAGAATAATA
The DNA here is from genome assembly GCA_012931725.1 of Litsea cubeba. Classification (NCBI taxonomy): domain Eukaryota; kingdom Viridiplantae; phylum Streptophyta; class Magnoliopsida; order Laurales; family Lauraceae; genus Litsea; species Litsea cubeba. Next base: position 85,730,736 of record CM022946.1, on the reverse strand, counting down.
CATGAAAATATGTAATACAAGTAAACATTATTATGCGTCATTCATATAAATTGCAAAGATTGTCATAGTGACTAAGTAATATTATGGTTATATTAAGTAATTGAGCAAATTTAAGTTGATATTTTTCTAATGTCTTATCATTACTTAATTTTTTCTCTTGGTATCTTCTATATTTGTTTCTTTTGGGATTTATATGCCTAAGAGTTTCTATCTTCGTTGGGAGTAGGTTCCTTTCTCAATGGGAGCGAGGTTCCTAGGATGGGAGCGCGGGAGCGAGGTTCCGAGGTAGAGCGCCACCCATATAGGAGTTTCCTACAACTGAGTGGGCATCCCTAAGGTCTTTGACCCAATAGGACTAATTCCCTAGGCCGCGTTTGCTAAACCCACACAAACTCACACCGGGCAAATCTGAATCAGTTTAAAATTCGCCTAATTTTCTTGGTCGAACCCTTGGTAAGGTGGATTGAAGTCCGATTTGATCGATCAAATCAATCTAAATACTTTGGCCTGATTTACCACATGATTCACTAAATCCAATCCCTCTGCTCCTGCATCAGGCAACAAGCCACTTCTAGAAATGCGCAAAAGGCCCTGATGATTAAAAAAAAATCCAATTAAATTTGTCTTATGAATTGATTGCTATGATGCCAATGCGTGCCACTAGTAATAGGATTTAGAGTAAGTTTGTAGCTTACTAACATTATTTCTTATCTATTCTGGATTGGGAATTGAGATTTCTGTTCATGACTGCTTTGCAGGTTACTCGATTACTGGATATCCTTGTTGCCTATGAGGAGGATCCCAATGTGAAGTTGGTGATTTTGAAGGTACTATTATAGTGCACTCTAATCAGTTAATACGATCCATGTACAATCTGAAGTCCAGAAGAATCCATGAATTATCCATGGCTATGATCTTCTTCTATGAACACCGTATGAGTTCCATTCAAAATAAGAAGGAAAAAAAAAGAAAAAAGAAAAAAAACACTTATGAGTTATGAATTTGTTTTTGCTTGCATTTGGTCATCATTTTCTAAGCAGAATAGTTTTTCTTGGCTGATTTTTTTCTGACATGTTTGTCGTCGTATGATTTAATCGTTTCAGGGAAAAGGGAGAGCGTTTTGCGCTGGTGGTGATGTTGTATCGATGATCCATTTTGGAAAGAATGGTAATTGTTACTTTTGTAACTTTAACTATGTGCTTCTGATCATTCATGACTACTATACACAAGAATTTAGTAGTGATGAGTGCCTTTTCATTTTGGATATTTTATACTACCATGTTGCCCTTTTTATCGGCCATCTAGTTAACATACTAGAGTTCTAGGATGTTGAAGTGAACTTGATTTTTATCTTTAATTCTACTGTTGATAAATTTAGTTGTATGCTTCAGTGCATTGGAGTTTTGGTGCAAAACTATCCTGGTTTGATTACATTGTAGACTATTTAATGGCAACATATAGTAAACCTCAGGTACTTTTCTTGAGGTCATTGGCATTACTACCCTTTTTTTAATATTTATTGTCTTTTATATTCAAATTTTCATACTGAAAGTCTTGATTAAATCTTAATACTGATAAAAATATGGTTTAAGGTTTCAATTCTTAATGGAATTGTAATGGGCAGTGGAGCTGGAGTTTCCATCCATGGGAGGTTCCGAGTTGCTACAGAGAATACAGTACTTATCTGTCCCTTCTAAATTAATGTAAAAGCTGGATAATATTTTGTTGATGAATTGTGGGGCCCTGCTCCTTAAAATGTGCTGTTTGCTGAGACCCCTACTTCATAGGTAAATCAGACTATCAATCTCATGGAGTGGTGGTGGAGGATTTCCTAAATGCTTTTTTTTTTTTCTTTTTTTCAGATTTGAAGATCCTAACCATCAGCTCTTTGACCTTGCCTGTGGACCATTGCTCTATTGCTTTCTTGACTGTCAGATCATTGTAATCCTTGATTAATTGGCATCACAATTTAACAATTTTCAACTCTTATAAAATGGAAAAATGGATACTTTTCGCCCCTGATTTAGCTGCATCATCATATTGATTTCATGGACGCACTCTAATAACTATTTTCAGAAGGTGAAAAAATGTCCTCGCAAACTCGTTTGCTTCTCTCTTTCACTTTAGTGTTTGGCTTTTTAAAATACCCATCTAAGCCTTCCGCCTTAGTTCTTTTCTTCCCATTTGTTGATATCTGTCATATGATGGACCGGCCATTTTGTTGGTGATTGAGATTTTTTTTACATTGCTTATCATGCAAGTTTCATATTTGGATCCTCTAGCGTCTCACTCAAATTCCATGTGTGTATTGGGGTGGGGGCGATCTATCTGAAAATCCAAACCGCTCAAAATGAGTGTCCACCCTTTAAATGGGATGTCCCTACATTTTACTAAAACAGAAGTTGGTCCCACCCCGCACCTGACATATCCCTTCCACAATCGATCACTAGTCTTTTTGTTATAAAAAAAAAATCCATCACTAGTCTTTTCATCTCTACCTACCCCGCACCTGGTACCCCCACCAAACTTCCCATCGCGGGCAAGGAAGAAAAGATAACTTGGGACACCTCATAATCACTCGATAAAAATTTCACTAATCATTTACTGTCTAAGCCAAGAGGCCTTACATCACTTACATAGGAAAATAATAAAACCTAAAACTAATCTGGATCATCCAATTGATGGATAGGATTAAAACATCCAACATGAACCATAAAATAGCATAAAATAAAATCCTAATGAGCTAAAACATGAAAATAGATGGGCCGGGCCCAAAGAGCTTGGTCGAAGTAGATGGGCTGGGCCCATTGGCGGGTTGACCCATGGGGGACCACGGGTCTGTCCTGCATCAACTAGTCTCCAAATAATTTGAAAGTGTTGATGGAATTATTGGTCGACCATCGCTTGCAACCCACCCACACCCCAAACCCCCCAACAAGAAAACCCTGTCTCCAATCTCCATCCCTGCTTTTAGGGCTTTTCTTTTATTCTATCTTTTCTTCTCCTAAGCACCAAAGTCTCCAGTCTTTCTCAAAAGGTATTTATTTATTTTTTATCTGAAAGTTAATTTTTTGCAGGTCTTTGCAATGCCAGAAGCAGCATTGGGACTGTTCCCAGATGTAGGTGCTTCTTATTTTCTATCCAGGCTGCCAGGTTTTTTTGGTAATATAATCAATTTAAATTTTTTATTTTAAACAATTTAATAGGAAACATAATGTCTTGTTCATGCTCTTGTCTCCACCTTCCAAAAGATGCTGCTGTTTCAATATTAGTCTGTGTCAGGGGCGGACCCAGGCTTTGATGACCTGGGGCGACCGCCCCAGGTTGATTTTAAATTCTTCATTGATTTAAATGGGCCCCCCCCATACATATTTGTCTAAACACTACATAATCGTCCCATGTCCGAAGCACATATGTCTAAATGGTAAATAATCGCCCCACCTAAATAAAAATTCTAGGTCCGCCCCTGGTCTGTGTACCTTCTTTTTAAGTATTATTAGGCCGTGTCTTTTCTAGGTAGTATTAGTCTTGTTGACAATTGAGAAGATACCTGATTCTGTTATTTTCATTTTTTCCCAAGAATAAAATGAAATCTTCTACATGAATCAAAGTACACAATGTTTCTGGATAATTTCTATATACAAAGTATGCACTTAATTATCTATACTTAGATCGTTTTCTTAGTTCAATAGTTACTTCTTGAAGTTATATTGGACCTCATTATGCCTTCTACAAGCTTTTCCAGCATCACATTTTAAATTTGACTGGTATTCTGTGTCCTTCCACTTTGGGAATAATTGTTGTGTAAAAGGTGTGTGTGGATTGCTTGCAACTTTTCGGGGATATGGGTTCTGAGATTGATCTATCTTTTTTTAATAGTCCTTCAGTTATGCATTTCACTTGTATTTTCATGATTCTACCATCAAACCTATATTTTCTTTCTTTGGCAGGAGAATATGTTGGTCTTACTGGTGCAAGGTTGGATGGTGCCGAAATGCTTGCATGTGGCCTAGCAACTCACTTTGTCAATTCCAATGTATAGTTCGTTTCTAACAAAAATTTCTCTTGTTGGCATTTTCCAACATTTGATGATTGTGCTTCTCTGTTAGTTTTAGCTAAACTGAAAATGCTAATCCTTTTTCTTTGTTCACTATACTTGCCATTATTTCTGCACCTTGGGACACCTCTCTGAAATCAGTGGTGGAGCTAGGATTTTCTCTTGGGCGGGGGGCAAAAAATTTCTCTTAAGTCTTAGCGATGAGTTTGATAAATAATTAGATTTTTTTGCTGGTGAAAAGAATGATAAATTTAACATAAATTAATTAGTTAACATAATATTAAAAATGTAAAATCATGTATTCAATCCGATTTAACTCAAAAACTAGTTATTAAATTATCCCCAAAAATACTGAAAATGATGAACTTGTATTTCTTTCCACATCCAACAACATTCAATAATGGGCCGAAAAAACTAGGGAAGAATTGCAAATTGCATGATTTTAGTAAATTTACTTGTAAGCACATTATTATAATTACAAAAAAAAAAAATCAAACTAAATAATTTTCTTGAACATCATAGTATGGGTTTGATACTTCATCATTTAGATGTAATTTACTATATAATTATCAATCCTATGCAAATACATATACGAGTCACATTAACATCATTAAATTTAGCATTTTATAACACCAAAGATTGTTTTAATTAAAATTTGAGGAAATCCCATTAATAAGGTGGGAAATCCATTTGAGTGGCTCATATTTTCATTAAGTGGGCTGCATTGTGGGTTCCACTCCCTGCACTCACATGAAGCGTGTGGGAGACGCTTATTGCATTTGGATTCTCATGAGAGGTAAATAGGTAGAGAAAGAAGAAAGAGAAATAATTGAAACCATATAACTCAAATGGAAGTGGTAATTAGATAGATTTGATTATTTAGGGATACATTGAAGGAAACCACGTGATAAAAGAAGATCGTATGAGATTTTTTAGGGGTTAAGGAAACCGTGTGATAAATAGATTAGATCTAATTTAATCTAGATTTTCGAAATTGCCCTTATGAGTTTTGAAAGTTCTATTTTTTTTACTGAGAAAAAAAAGTTTGTTGAGTGGCAAACAAGGAAAGGGGGGTTGGCGCAAAGAGGATAAGATAAAAATAGGCACTCCTATATTAAAGGAAATTAAAAAGTTGAGGGGGGCGCAATTGCTGAACCATCCCCTCCGACCCTATTTGGCCCATTCACTGTCTAAGATCTAAGATGACATGATTTCACATTTAATAGTAGCTTCTCATTTCAGTAATTTACATTGCTCCAAAAAATATTTTGGATGTGTTTGTAATTTGGTGCTTATCACTAACAGAGATTGCCTTTACTGGAGGAAGCACTGGTTGAGGTGGATACTGTGGATCCAGCTGTTGTTTGTGCAATTATTGACAGATACTCACAAGAAGTTCCTTTGAAGGAAAAAAGTGCTTATCACAAGTAAGTTTGTTTTCAGTCGTATTGTTTGTGTGGGGTTTTTATCATTAGTTTCCAGCCAAAGTTATCAAGGGCTGATATTACAGCACTTTTGGGCATGCCTAATATTACAGCATTTTGCAATCTATTTAATTGTTATCCTGATTTTGATCTAACTGTAGAGATAGAAATATTGCAAGATTCTAAAATGAACAGTGCAATGTGTTGCAGGAGACCAATCTTGAGTGTTCTTTCGACTGGAGTTAATTAATTCTTAATTCCTAAATGTCATTATAAAGCATTATTTTTCCTGCTAGATTCCTTTGTAATGCAGAAAGAAATATTGCTAAAAGGGGGTAACTATATCAATTATCAATGAAATATTGCTAAAAGGGAGTAAATATAACTTATCAAGGGGCTAAGATATTTGCATACATAAAAATGGTCCGGTGATGCCATTGGAAGATGCAGCCTACAAGTATTGAACTTGCCATTGGTCTCTCTGTTGAAGCATTATTTTATCAGTAGCATGTATACGATTGGCTCTCCCTTTATTGGTAGACCACCGCACTGGCTGGCACGATTGACTTCCAACGGGCTTAAGCAGGGCTCAAACTTGCTACTCCCCATGGGAGAGGATGTCCCTGCCACCAAGCTATGATTGTGGGGAAAGAAATTGGTGATGTTGGGTTCTCTGCCAGAGAAGTAGATACACAAGTATGATGTTGGTATAGATCTCGACTTTGCTGCCAAGGTCCCTTACTAGAGAACAACTTTCTTTAAACTGCAAAAAGTAGATTGCCGGAGACGTGGTTGATTTGAGTTTCAGACCACCATCACTCTATTTTTTACCTATGGTGGCACCCTACTCTATGTCTATTTCGTCCAGTGATTCATGCTGATGTTTTTGTGTGGTTGCAGATTGGATATCATCAACAGGTGCTTCTCCAAAAGAACAGTCGAAGAAATCTTATCTTCTCTTGTAATTTTCTGCACCGAGTCTAATTAAGTGGATATAAAACAATTTCTGGAAGTTAAACTCTGTAGTGTTATTTTGAACTCTTTTGGCTGCATTTGACATCCTTGTTCTCTTTATTTTTCTAGTACTATAGTTACAGTGTGAATAAGTTATGCAAGTGGAATCTTGTGTCCAATTATTGTAGGAGCAAGAGGCTGTAGATGGAGCTGATGAGTGGATCACTGAAACAATTCAATCATTGAAGAAGGCATCTCCGATTGGTCTTAAACTTACTCTCAGATCGGTATGAATTCAATACACTATATTCACATGTACAGACGAGTAATGATTAATTCTATTTAGATGGGTTCTGGAAAGTTGCCAAAATAAGCTAAAGTTGACAATGATGATCCTGATTTCCTCCTGGAAAGAAAAATAAAAACTTTTAATATAAAGAGTTCTTCTCTCATTTTTGAGGTGCTTGTTGGTCAATATAGAAGAAAAACAGGATAGATAGATAGGAGAAAATGGCTACCTTGCCTTGATGGTTTAAATCTTTGGTTAACCCCATTAGGTCATGGGTTCGAGATATGGCACCAACAAAAAGAAAGGAGAAAATGGATGAACAAGAAAAAGAGATGGAAAGAGACAATGAGAGTATGAGAGAAATTCTCGAGAAATTCTCCAATTTATGTGTACAACTACCCCTTATACACTCCTATTAAGAGAATGTAATGGCATTACATAAACATCCCTACTCTTATAACAGTAAAATGAATCAAATCAAGAGGTGATTATTTTCTACTCCCCTTAAAGCGGACATAGAAATCTATTATGCTAAGCTTGCTGAGAAGATCTTGAAGTCTACTTTTTACCTAGTGCCCTAGGAAGCACATCGACTAACTGAAGTTCTGATCTGACAAACATAGGACTTGTTATATTAGTCATCACCTCCCTGATAAAGTGGCATTCGGCCTCGATATATTTTTCTCATGATAAACTAGGTTCTCATTGGTTATCTCCATATAATCAATTAGAATCTTTATGTCAATTCCCAACTAGCTAGCAACAATTTAATCTTTGAGACCTCACATTTCTCACGTCACTGCATGATAGCGAGCCACTACATGTTTTTTACCCTTCCATGTAACTAATATATTCACCTACAATTGTGAGGTAGCTTGAAGTAGATCTTCAATCATTCTGGCAACCTGCCCAATCTGCATCTATAAAAACTTCAATACCCAGATAACAATGCTTAGAATACAATAACCCTTTTCTTGGAGAAGAATTGGAGTATTTCATCATTTTGCATATGAAAACTAAATGAGGTGAGGTGCAATGGGAGAATTCATAAATTGAGACTTACAACATAGGTACTATTTGGTATAGTAATCATGAGATTGTTAATCTACTAACTAATCTTTGATTTCTTCCCACATCCTCTAGTGGTTCGCCATTCAAACTGTGAAGTTGATGGTTAGCTTTCATTGGTGAATCTACAGGCTTTGACCGAAGACATCTTGTTTCTTTCAATAGGTCAAGGGCATATTTTCTTTGAGAAATCACTAACATTTAAGTCACAATCCTATTATTCTTCTCTCTTCTTTTTTTTGTATTTCTACCCTAGTGTTTTACTAACTTTCTTGTAAAAAACCCGATGCCTCCTGGAATAATATGGATTGCCTTTTAGAAGATAATGGAATATCTGCAGGAAAATAAAATTGCAATACAAGAGTAAAAGAAACCACCCCCCCAGAAAAAAAAAAAAAAAAAGCAAGATAAAGTTGACGAAAACCTGAATAATAGAAAAAAACTGAATGTATCTAAGTCTTAAGCCTAGGCTGAGTTTGCTGAAGCATGCTAATATGGAGCATAGTCCTTAGGTCAAATGTTTACATGGAAATATATGAATTTGAAGACTCGGCTAGTTTGCTGAAGTATGCTAATTTACAGCATAGTCTTGAGGTTGAATATTAAATAAAGCAGAGTATTAGTTATATTTAGATGTCCACTTTATCTGGTTCAATTACATATATCTTGTACTTAAAAAGAACAATGCAGTATCTGAAATCAACAATTTCTTGCTAAATAGTTAAGCTTTGTACTTATTTTGAATTACTTCTCGTCATGCAATTTTAGTTTAGAGAAGGCAGGCTGCAAACAATTGAGCAGTGCTTGACTAGAGACTACAGAATGTGTTGCCATGCCATGAAACGAGACGTCAGCAATGATTTCTATGAGGTCTGTGGAGAATATGACAATTAATTACCGCTCCCATGCCCTCTTATTTATCCTGAATTTTCTAAAAGCCAGCCTTGAAATGCAGGGTTGCAGGGCGATGCTGATCGACAAAGACAAAAACCCTAAGGTTGAAGAGCCAAGCCTTTCTTTCTTCTTTCCCTCTTTCTGGTCCAATGAGTCGGTATAATTTCTAGTATATGGAATAAAGCCTCTACCTTTGATTTACAATGCAACTTACTGTTGTTGATTTTGCAGTGGGAGCCTTCAAAGCTGGAGCTGATCAGCGATGAGATGGTGGATCGCTATTTCTCCAAGATTGATGGTGAAGGATGGGTAGATCTAAAGCTTCCTGTTCGATACAAGTCTACTATCTCGATTATGTCAAAGCTTTGAGTCACGAGTTTTGTCTAAAAGATGAGGACCTTAAAATTCACATGTTTATAGCTTAATTATTTATACAGACACCTTGGTTCTATGTGGGCATAGCTTCAGTGTTTGGCATGTACATGCACCAGAGATATATGTAAGAATATGAATACCTCCCTACTAATTTTCTGGGGACAATCATTTCTTAAATAAATGAAAACAGCTTTCATTCTCATACAATTTAGCCTCCTGTTTTTATTTTTATTTTGAGCTGTTTATGGTGCTAAATGAAGCTGTTAATCACGTTGAATGTTTCACCATCAATTGCAATGAATCTTGCAATATGAGAAACTGTTTTCATTCTTGTACAATTTAGCCTCCTGTTTTTATTTTTTATTTTGAACTCCGCTAGTTTGGCACTTTACTTTTAAAATCCAGTGGAGTGGAGTGAAATAAAAAGTATGAATAAAATATGTAGTGGGTTATGATGGTATTTTATTTTTAGTTGTTTGGGATGGAATATTGTTGACTTTTGATATGAGAAATGGAGTTTTTTTGTCTTTTAGTTAATAAATGTTGTTGCTTTTTGACTTTTTGTTGGAAAAGTTGGAGAGAGTTTTGGTAAAAAGTGCTTTTGATGTGATGTTTAACTTGACTTCACTGCACTTGACTTTACAAGTGGAATTACCAAACTAGGTTAGGAATTTAGATGCTTCACGAAGAAATAATGAAGCTGTTAATCACCTTGAATGTTTGACCATCACTTGTAATGAATCGGTGCAATATTCGTGGAAGTATATTCTGTATCAAAATGTATCAAAGCCTTTCCCCTTTCTTTTTGTTTATACATCTTTTTCATTTGCTATGATTAATAGATTTAATAAATCAGGCCCAGTATCATATCTTTTGTTCAAGTAATAGTGAAACTCCATTTAATTTTTGCTTTATCTACTCACTATTTTTTTTGGAAAGTTCCAGAAAATTTTTAAGTGAGTGATTGATAAACATTGGACAACCTTTCTCACCAGTGGGTTGTAGGAGATATGATAATTTAAAACAATTTCTATATAGGGCACAGTGCCTGTTGCCAAATCTGCAAGTCTGTTAATCCTTACTAGATTAAATGTAAGATCATTTGAAGTTTTGACCACCTCACCAATAATCTCCACAAGAACAGACACCATCTCTGAAATGGTGGAATCGGCTTCTGTCCCTGACAATTATCTCTCGTTCGAAAATCTCTGAAATGTATTTTATTGCAGAGTGACAGTTCCCACATATTCTAAGGTTCTTCAGTATGAGAATGCTGTCCCCTGGCCTTGTCCTAATCAGCCCATAGCATATGGCTAACTTCTCACTATGCTGTGAGATGGAGTCTTCCTTGTCTTCCTCGTCGATATTTAGTAACACTGGTGATGTTTCAGCAATGTAACCAGCCAATCTCAATCTTTGGTTTACATGATTCAGCATCAGGTAAATGTTTTCTGATTCTGGGTGAGACCGATCTCCCACAAGAAACTCATGGGCAACCCCATCCACCACAATTGAACTGCAACCAGGCGTTTTTCGGATGCTTCTTTCATGCATCAAATCCCTCACTTTTCTTACTTGTTCCCACTGCTTGTTACTGGCGAAGATGTTTGACAAGAGAACATAAACACCGTCATTTTCTGGTTCAAGATCAAGAAGGTATTTCGCTGCTTTCGTCCCCAGCTCGACATTGTTATAGACTCTGCATGCACCGAGCAAAGCCCCCCAAATTGCACCATTGGGCTCCATGGGCATGTCTTGGATCAACCTTTCAGCTTCCTCCAGCATCCCTGCTCTACTAAGAAGATCAACCATACACCCATAATGCTCTGATTGTGGTATGATTCCGTATCTTTCATACATGTTTTGGAAATGATGACGGCCCTCCTGCACCAGCCCTGCATGGCTGCAAGCTGACAGCACTCCAATGAAAGTGATATCATTTGGCCGAATCCCATCAATATGCATGTGAGAGAACAGTGCTAGTGCCTGCTTCCCGAGACCGTGAAGAGCGAGTCCATTGATCATGATGTTCCAAGAGACAACGTCTTTTTCAGGCATTGTGTCGAAAATTTGAAGAGCAGCATCTATCCTGCCACATTTTGTGTACATGTCCATTAGTGAATTTTGCAGAGTGATAGAAGTATTCAGCCCGGCTTTATCGATATACGCATGAATCCATCTTCCCAAATTCAAGTCACCAAACTGAATGCAAGCTGAAAGCACTCCTAAGATGGTGACTTGGTTGGGCTTCTGATTGCCTTCAGTAACCATCTTTTCAAATAGTTCCAATGCCTCTTTACTGTGATTGTTCTGTGCGTATCCAGAAATCATAGCTGACCAAGAAACCACATTTCTCTCAGGCAATGCATCGAAAACCTGTCTCGCTGAAAATAATTCCCCACATTTTGCATACATATCCACCAGAGCAGTCCCGAGAATAGCGCATATTTTCAAACCTGATTTCTTGATTTGAAGATGGAGCTTCTTGCCATAATCCAAATCCTTGAGTTGTGCACAAGCAGAAAGGGTGCTCACCATGGTCACCTCATCAGGCTCTTGGCCTTCTCTTTCCATCTCAGTGAACAAAATCAGTGCCTCTTTGGGGTTGTGATTTTTAGCATACCCGCTTATCAATGAAGTCCAAACAACTTGGTTTCTATGATCCATCTTTTCAAATATTATCCTCCCTGAGTTGAGATCCCCACATGCTGCATACATGTTTAGGAGTGTAGTCTGTATGTAGAGGTCAGATTGAAGGTCACACCTAACAATTTGACCATGTAAGGCCTTCCCCTCATCCAAAGCTGATATGTGGGCACAACCCTTCAGCAATGAGGGGAATGTGAATCTATCAGGAAAGATGTTGGGTTCCTGGAGTAACATCTCCACATAGCAAGAGAGTGCCATGTTGGGTATGTTGTGGTTCACAAAGCCTCTTATGATGGTGTTCCAGATCACTATGTTGGGTTCAGGGATGTGTCTGAAAACCTTGTATGCATGTGTCAGACTATCTGAGCCTCCTGAGAGGGAGTGGGAGAGTAATTTGGTGAGGGATGGGGTGTGATAGATAAATCCTGTTATAATTAGTTGGCCATGTATTTGTTGGATATCCCTCATGTGTTGGAGCTTCCTTTCCAAGAGGGGGAAGATGGGGTGGGATTTGTTCTTTGAGGAGTTTGAACTAGCTGTTTGGGCTGCTGGGGTAGTTGGGTTATGTGGGAGAAATGGGGCTGAGCAGGACATTTCTTGTTAAGAAATGGCTGGAGCGCATAGCACCCTCATGAAATTTGGGTGAAGGGGGAAAAGCAAGGATAGGGAAGTCTGGAATCTTTATGGATAACATTGTTGTTTGTTTCCTTTTTGGCATGTGTGGCTGTACTGTCATCTTAGGATATTTTGGACAACTGGAAGAAAAAGGCTTCTTGTTTTCTTTCTCTAATCTTTCTTTTCTTTTTATTTCCCCTCTCATGGATGGTTGAAAAATAGAAAGCCTTTCTCAGTTATCAGAGATGATCAGTTTTAGTTTTTACCAATTTTCCATACATCTTGTGTTTTCGAACTCAACCTTCCCATTTTTTTTTCCATGAAGTAGGCTACTTGGCGCCTATGCATTTTTTCTTCCTTTAATCAAATGTCACCTCCTGTGGGGTCCACTTAGATGCACGACAATCAAGGGAACAGGGAGATAGATAGGTTTAGATTTGGATTGGGTATGGATACATATCATAGCCTTTAATTTCAGGGTCTCAAAGTTTAATGGATACATATCATGCAGATTTATTGTGATAAAATCCAAAGGTGACTCATGTTTGGATCGATCTCAAAATTGGACCATAGCCAATTCAAGGGGATACACGCGGTGAATGGATTGGATCGATCATAGGTGGGCTGTCTGTTTGAAGAAAAAAAAGCACCGGAAAATATAGGGGCATTTTGGAGAATTTTTCTGTGCCATTGCTTATATGGGAATATCGGTGTTAGCTGTCAAACCATTTTGAGAGCGGCCTCTCTTACCAGTTACCTCAGTGGTTAGTGGCATCAGTTCTCACCTGGCTGCCCAGGGTTTGAACCTGGGCATGCACCCTTTCATCACCTACTTTTTCAGTTTATTTATTTTTCCTGAATGAAATTCTTGTGTCCAGGTTGTTTCTTTGTTCAGTTGTTAAAGCTAGTAGGCCAACTGACTTGAAATTTGCTTCAGCTTTGCTTGATGACTAGAGCCCAGGCCCTTGTGAATTAGGCTGCAGTAGATCGTCAATCGGTTAGGCCAGCCCATTCAATCATTTGATCCTGGACAGCCTTGTCCCATATTGGCATAAGCCTCTGGGTGAAGTCTTGGCATTGCTCTTGCTGAATCAGATCAGGCTGGGCTTTGGTACTAAGAAGATATGGTGATATCCCCTGGGTGGGCTTAGGCTTGCTAAATCTCTGATTTGGTTTAGTCACAGGCCTGGTATTAAAACTTGGTGCAAAGTATTTGACTCAGTTACCACCAGTATACTATTGCTACAAGTTGCCATATGGCTAGAAAAGTAAGCCTGCCTTGGGAATGGGCTGGACTTGGCCTTCACTTAGGCTTGCAACCGTTGAACTGAGTTCATGTTGAATGGCCCAGGCTACAGCTGATTTTGTGGGGTTGATCCTGACTATGGTTACCTGGTTCATAGTTCATGCCAAGTATGAACTAGGATTGATCTTTGAACCAGCTTATCATAATAGTTCACATTTCGATTTGTTAAGACATTTTGTTACTGGTTTTCTTAAACTACTTTCCTAAGCTGGCCTATCTAACCTTTTTTTATTAAGGCGTTGCTGACTGACATATACCTCTTGATTCCAACCAGGGCTTGAACCTAGCAACAGGGCTTCCCTTGGAGGACATTGATGTCCCTTACCAGCTGAACTAGCTACCCAGTTTTATAGTTGAATGTGTATTTTTATCCTATTTGTACGTAGAAATCCAAAACTCTTTATTCAAAAAGGAATTTCCATAATTCGTAAGATATTACAGGATGGAATGTTAGTAGTTTCAGAAATCTTTTCTTTTTTCTTTCTCAGAGTTTCATATATCATTACTTATAACTAATAGTAGCCTTGTTCAACATGTATTGGATGTGGTAAACTAGAATTTTGACTATGAACTAGTGCAATTTGCCTTGAAACCATCGAACCAAATTATATCTGTGGAACAATAAAAATCAGATTTGTCCAATGAAAACATGAACTGAAATTGCAAATCGAGCAAACCAAAAAAAAAAAAAAAAATGCAAACCACCATTTACTTGGAAAAATATGGAAGTACTAAATTGCAAAGTTAAAAGTCGAACTGCAAACCAGGTAATGTAGTCCTGACTTTACCGAAAACATATAGGAGTTTGATCAATCCATTAATTAGCAAATTACAAGTTGCATCCTAACCTGGTCTTAGGATCTGATGGCTTGTGGTATAAATTTTTTAGAACATCTTAGCTTGTTGTAGAAAGTTACTTTTACTTTGAGCATTACAGTCCATTCCAGTAATAAGAAGCTAATAGCGAGCAATCAAATATGTTGTTGGATCCAGATAAGAGCTGACAGACGATATTTAGATGACTGCAAAAAAGAATGAGAACCTCAGATTGTAACTTGTGGTCAGCATACAGTTACTGAATTTTCATCATGTCACTTGCAAAGGACAACGAGAGCGACTATGCATACAGGTAGAACAAAATGCTTTTTGCAATTCGAATGATTCCTATGGCACCAAAGCAATATTCAGACAACTACTTCAACTTCAAGATATGTGAAACAATAAACTGAAAATTGACCACAATTAGTAGCATCAAGAAATTGAGGCCTCATTTGGTTAGAAGTATGCTTGGTGATGAACTAAGAACTTAGTACTGCTGATTTACTCATGGTTACCTAGTTTATAGGACAGTTTTTTAGTCCTGAGTTCAGGTCTCTTTCAGCAGTCATTTAAATTATGATAAGCACTTTTTTTTTTCTCTTTTTTTTTTTAAAGAGTGATATCTAAAGGGTGTCAAGTCTGATTAGCCAATACATTCTAAAAGCTTAAGCTGCTAACAAGCAGAACACCAATCTACTTAACACCCCGCTAGAATGGTTATGGGACGTTGTTTGAAATTTGCAACCCACATGTGCCTACCCATGCGAATAATGCCTCCCTTGGGGTTCAAACTCACGACCTAGCATGGCTCTGATACCATGTCAACTCCGAATAGCCAATACATCCCAAAAGCTTAAGTTGTTAGGAAGCAGAAGACCAATCTACTTAACAAAGGGTAAGTATGGACGTCAAGAGAAATTCGGGCTGTTAGGGTTTTTCTCCAACCAAATTTATATCCTGTGTTTCAGGTTGGTCCTGATTCATGAGGTTCTAGTATTCTCTTCCATCCGAACACTCTGAATTAAAATTTTGATAGAGTTGAGTTCCAGTTTAGGAAATCCATTATCAATTTTCATTATCAAAAGAGAAGAAAGATATAAAGTTCCTTCTGTAGATAAAAAATTTTCTTACTCCATTATTTGACAGAATGGACCTCAGAATTTATAATAAAGATGGATGAAGAAGGATGACCTGTTAAGTCATTTGATGACTGATGCTCAATTGTTTGGCCTATTATCATTTACCGAATTTGGGTTGTGGATTCGGTTCCATGTAAGTTTATACTCATTATAGAGAGCAATTCATGACCCTGAATTCCAAGATGTATTTCCCCAGAGATTTCATTGGTTTTTCGCTGTGGTGTGAGCCGTGAGGTCATCTAATTGCACCCAAGTGATGCTAGATTAAGGGCAGGAAAACCCTGTTTGAGGGGTCAAGAATTCATTAAAATATGTTTTGTTATTGAAGTTCCACCCATTCTGCATGAGAACAAATATCAACAGAACTTATGTACTCTGCTACTAGATTCTTTTTATTCATATCGGAATAAAAACCATAGGGAAGTCAAGTACATGTCAAGGATTCTTTCATGCCACCAAAGACACTAACATATTTTCCTGATTTATCTCACATTACAAACTGCAAATGCAGAGAAGACACAATTACATGTCCCCTATCTGAAATTTCTATCATCTTCCTTCAAGAAATCTTCCATATATGGATCCTCATACATCCAGCCTGCCAAAACTGCTTTGCTTATTCAAAGAAAAACCTCCACTAGAAGAAAACTCTTTACATTTAATATTTGTGGATGTCTATCCAGCGAGATCAAACTCTTTACCTGTTGATGATCTCACACTTTAGGCACCAAAACAGTGAAAGAAAAGTTTAACAGGTGTGAATTTACCAGATGCATCGATTATAGATTTCAGTTATTGAACTTCAGCTCGGTGCTTGTGGAAGCCTGCATAAACCAATAACACATGCATTAAAAATCAGCATTCTAGGAAGAAACAATTGAGAGGGTCCATCAGTAACACTTTCAAGGGTTAACCTATAGATTTATCTTCATAGTATTCTGTCATCAACCTCTTAAAAATTAATTAAGACTGCAGATTATTATACATAGATAGACAAATACAAGGATATATATTGCATGAATACCAACCCCAACTGATGTAACAAAATTGCAAACTGCACACTTCACAGACCGTGCTCCATATTGGTACATCAACAGCGTGCGGCAGTTTCCACAGTTCACATGTGCAACCTGATTTGCTGCCACAAAATAGACATTGCTTATAAACTACATAATGTAGCAAACAGTTCATCATTTTCATGAGTTAGAACTTAGGTGTTTTCTTAGTTATAATTGGGGAAAATGCTACTTAATACATGAATAAAAGAGAAAAAAAAAAGATGAAATTTCAATGTTTCAAGCTTCCTTGCAGCGGTGTTTCCACTACAGGAAATCTTTACTACAGAGTGAGGGTGTTGTTCATTTCAACTAGAAATCAGAGCCTGCTGACACTGTCCATGCTAAAAATATCCACTACTGTCTTCTTCATTTAAATTATACTGTTATGCACCAACTCAAAAGTCATAATCCGACACCAGCATATGAAACTACCCAGACATCCATATAAAGATGTAAATCACATCCTTGCTTTGTCTTAACAATACATAACATGTTTCATTCATTAAAGTTTTGGAGTTGAAGTATGGCAATTTATATGCGAGCCATGTTATATGATTCTATTTCTTATAATGCTCAAATGTACTGTTGTTCTTACCTTCTAAAGCCAGATTAACAGTGTGACAACAAGAACACTGTACACTCGTAGCTCCACGCATATACATCAGATGAGTGTGGCAGCCTCCACAAACCAACTGAGCCATTTCAGTTCCTGTTCCAAATTCAACGTAAAGCAGAAAACAAACTACAAAATGAAGCAGTCCTGTCACTTTTATGGCACTTGTGTGATTGTGGATAGCTAAAACAAAATATTACAATCCTGTTTCCAAACAAACCCTTAATTTTGTTGTATGAAGTGGTGTTTGCACCGCACCAATTGGCTAAATCTGAAACTAAAAGCTACCAACCATTCCCTGAGATTAAATCCTATTGTAGATTTCCAAAAGCAGAAAAGGTTACAAACAGCCAAACTTCCCAAAGACGATAAGTAGAGTTACGGAAAAGAAAAACATTTATTTTTTTAAATTCCATGCTTGATAATGATAGTTATCCAGAAAAAAGAGTCATCATAACAGGAAACTAATCCTGACTCGATATGATATAAACATTAATTTGAATTAGAAGAGAATAAGAAAAGAACATATACCAGGAGGAGGTACAGTTGTGACTGCATTGCAAACAGCGCAACAAACAGAGGTTGCTCCATGTGGATAGGCGAGGACGTTCCGACAGCCAGAACACACAAGTTGGCTCTGCACACCTGAGTAAGAAGATATTGCATAAATTTCATCAAGATCGTTATCTTCATGATCACTTCTTTAAGAACAATTGGACTCAACATAATTAAACATTCCAAGAACATCAGCTACTGAAGTACCTGTGGTCATATAGTATCAGAGCACAACAGGGTAAGTTAACTGACTTCGACTCAGAACCCTTCAAGATGAAGGTCCTAATGACAACACACAAACACACAAAAAACATTTTTTTTTTTTTTATTGTTACAAACAAAACAGTTGCTGAAACATGTATTCAAATCCTAGGACAGTATATCTTGTTATCCTTAATTAAGAACCCCAAACATCATTCTGCAAGGACTGATCACAATTTCCACAATCACATGTAAAATTCAAATTCAATGTAATCAAAAGCACAAATATGTTTATATTTCTCTTTTTTTTTTTGGATGATTCTTGTAAACAATAAAACTATAGAAGGCAATTAATAGACTCAAGGAAAACACTTTAAGGAAGAGTTGAGTTGGCAGCAAGGTCATATACAAACTGAAACAAAGGTAAAGAAATTCAAGAAATGCTCAAGCTAACAGCTAGCAGAAAAATTGACAGATTTACCGTTTGGTGGTGTAAATGGCGCTGGAGGAGTTGGATATGGGGCGAGGGGAACCGGCATTGCTTATCCGGCGCGGGTTTTCTCCTTCCTCTCTCCCTTAAAACCTTGCACTTACAGCCTCAAACAAGGTAACAAAATGTTCCATCTTCCATTCCCAACACTATGAAAACAAGAAAAACATCATCTGAAACTACATAAAGTGAATCTGAAGAAATCCTACAAGAGAAGACAAAAATCCCAAGACCCATTCCATAATATCCAATGAACTCCAATTAATACGCATAAACACTTGTCAGTTCTAAAAGAAGAAACAGGAAGACAGAAAAAAGTGCAGCAGTTAAATCAATTGTATATGTACAGGGTGCAGCTGATGCACGGGAGAGAAACTAAACTGTTTGGACAAGTTCAAATTTAAAAACAGGAGTAACAAGCAATGAAACCTCATAACAAGCCCCAACAAAAAATGCCCATATGAGAATTTCCAGCAACAATCATACCATGTATCTGAATTCCACACAACAACCCAGATGCTAGAAAGGCTTCAGACACACTTGAAAAGCAGAAAAACAAAAAGGAAACATATATTTAATTCAGTTAGAACTGTAAGTAGTAGGCAAGAGAGCAACCTCACCTCAGCAGATTGCAGATGATAATGAGAGAGAAAGAGGAGAGAGCAATAGACAATGTGATGTATGGATAATTTAGAGAGAGAAAGATAATTTAGAGAGAGAGGGTGTAGAAGTTAGTGTTTTTGTAACTCAATAAAAACCATCCTTTTTACCATTTCAAGCTTGCTTTTTGGTCAGCCTGTGATCTTCTCTTGTTGGTGCAAACTTGCAAAGGTGTCTGTGATTTATTTGTGAAAGGTGGCTTTGGCTTATTCTCTTTCAGGTATATATTTGTGTGAGGGAAGGACTCAGAGATTCTCTGATTTTTTAAGAAGTGGGGCCCACCTCTAAAACGTAATCAGCTCAAGATCCTTACCTCATTGTGTCCACATCTGTCTTGACTCTGTCCATTCCAATGAAAGCTATTATGCTCACGTTGGCTCGATTTTTTTTTCTTATTCAAATCAATTAGAGATGATCAATCTGACACTGAAAATAACTTTGATTGAAATGAATTTTGGTGTCCAAGTGTAATAGGGCGGGACAGACATTTTGAACGGTTTAGATTTCAAAGAAAGGCCCCACTAATAGATTTATAGGGTAGAGTAATGAGCCCTGCCCTCCAACCATCCGATCTCCTAATTGTGATGGGGATTGGGGAGCTCATCTAGTCATCTCAAGCAGATGACTCACTAGAGTCTCATCACTGGGTCCACTACTTAAAAAATCTAAAACTAGTGACTTGATGAAACTTTTTTATATGAGTCATGGAAAAAATATCACCTACCAGTAGCTTGGCATACCATCATATTAATCACTAGAAGATATGTGATTATTATTATTATTATTATTTTGTTAGTAACATCACTACAGCTACAATCTCAAGATTGCAATAGTGAACCGTCCTCAATCCCATAGATCCTTAATAAGGTACATGGCTTGATGAGTAGGAAAGCAAATGGATTAGTTTCAGGCCGAAACTATATTATGGAGTTGGAACCGGCACCGTTTTCCAAATGACGGTTTCGATTTTGAATTCGGTTCCGGCTTTGAACAAGTTTGCTGGTTTTGGATATGATCCTGACTTCTTCTTTTTTATATCTTAAATAGGATATCATTCAACCCATAATAATGGTGAAGTCTTACTGTCTCTAGAATTAAACATGAAAATGTCCAATCAAAGTTGATTTTGATCTACTGTTTGTAATATTAAAAACTCTATCTAAATCATTTTATTTATTTATTTTGAGCAATGGTTGGGGTGATCCATATCCAATATTTATATGATAAAAGAACAATAAAATATGTGCATTTTTTGTATTCTAATTGATAGAACCATCATACATTGCATCAGTTTTTGTATTCTGATTGATAGAACCATCAGACATTGCATCTAAAATATAAGACTAGTATGGCAAACTGGGCCAAGTACTGGGTGCACAAATTGGAATCTGTATTGATTGGAACCAGACTAGTTTATAAAATAAAAAAAATCTAAATTGGGTTCGAGACTTGGACCTGTTTATAAATTGGAGTTTAAAAATAAATTTCAAATCAGATTTTTTAATATGAGTCAGAACTTCCTAATAATCAAATAATCGAATATCCATTTTGCATCCCTAAGTGTGAGTAGGAGTTGCCATCTTAAAAGAAAAAAAAAAAGCCTTTGATGATCTGGATAGCCTTTTAGAAAAACCAAAAAAGGGAGCAATTGTTATTCAAAAGTTAATTTTAGGTGTGAGTTCCTTCTCAACCTTCGTGTGACTTGGATTGTGGGGCCCACTTAAGAAATGATGCAACTTTATGTGGATATTAGGATTCGAATTATCTACCTATTGCCCTATATATGGAGTGGTTGGGAAGCTTACTCAGTCGTCTGATTGGCCAACTTGGTTCCAATTTTGTATTTATCCTTTTGTTTTCCTTGTGGTTGCTTTCTCATATAAAGGAACTTTTTCCACTGCTTTATGTTTCTGTCATATTTTTTTTTTCCTTTACCAAAAAACTTCAATATTGTCCAAATTCTAAATGTAAAATAAAGTGGGATGGATTAACAAAATTTGCATGATAAGTTAATACCTTACACAACCCGGATGAGTTCTTAATTTGGATTAGAGTTGATTAGGAGGGAGATATGATAAACATGAAGGGCTTAGATGGATCATGGGAGTTGATAGGTGGGGCTTGCAAGCATAATGTGCGGAGCATAAGGGTTGCTTTTTTCGATATTATATAGGAGGAATGGTAAACTATCCGAGGTTAAACTAGCCTAATCTAATCTATGAGCCTAGTTATAGGTAAAAACCGTAATGTCATCCCTCGAGTGCTCCATGCTCTTGCTTGTGCTCGTGTTCTTTGTCTTCTATGTTCGACGACAAGATATTTTTCACATTCGGGCTTTGCCACCACGCTTGGCGGATGAGATGATATGTGTTTTACCACTTGGGCCATCTCATGTTCTCTAAGCATATATAAGGATATTTGAGAAAAATGGGTTGCCCGGTTGATTGTGAACTTCGCCTCTCACCTAGTTGTTCGTGTCATCAAATTGGTCCTTTATTCTCCTTATTGTAAGCCTGTGTTTTGACAAGTTTATTTGATGATGGCAACAGTTTGATTGGAGTGAAATCTTTAAACATAATAGAAGGGGAAGAGGATAGTGATTAATTTCTAGCAGTTTGCATTTGGATGTTGGCCCAAATGCTGAATTTCTCATGCTCATTTTAGAGAATTCTTTGACTTCTCCGCCTCTTGGGAAAATGCCTATGAAAAATAAAAAATAATAAAGAATTACATAGTGATTAAAAAAAAAAAAAAAACTCCATCTCTAACATCGCAAAGTTTTAAATTTTAATTTTGATGCATTATTATCATAATATTCTTGTATTTTTTTTAGTTTTCGCAATAATTTTTTCAAAATATGACATGAATAAAATTGAACTAATTCTTGTTTCGTGTAAATGTGATAGGGATTTAAATTTGATACTTTAACTCATTGTACGAACATGGCTTGACCCTGAAATTCTATGGACATGTTACACTTTCTTCTTATTTGACTCACAATTCTTAGTTGATTCCGTCCTAACCTTAGTAACAACCATAATATATGGTATTTTTCCTTAAAAAATTGAAATTCAAAAGACTTATTTCAGTCCAATGCATGCAAAATTGAGGCGCGTGCCAAGTCATGGAGGGATTGTTGCATATGAATTTATGAATAAGTTAGTAATCAAGCCTCATCAATAGTTATTATAAGAGGAAAATTAATGAACTGACGCTCTCTTTGTAATAGATAACAAATCACTAAATGTCAACCTTTATGCCAACACACTCTTAGTTGAGCGGTATTGGCACCTTAGAGCCTGTTTGGCTGCAAGCATTTTATGATTTTGTTTTTCTTTTTGTGTATCTTAGAGTATTTGGAGAATTTTAAATGTTATTCTATGTAATTCATAAATGTTCAAAGCCAATCAGCATTCCAAAATCTAAATGTTGGAATATCTTAACAAACTATAGATGGCAAAAGCATCATTTAGAATGCCCTTTTAAAGAATTCTTCTTATCATCAAACAAATCATTTAAAATTCCAAAGAGGTACTACGTGAGAATTGCCATGAATTATAGATAAAAAGAAATCTTGTTAGAAATGTTTGCAACCAATAACCCAACTAAAAATATAAAAAAAAACCTTTATATAAGATATATACTTATTTATTTTTATATCCAACGGTGTAGACTATTTATTTATTTTTATATCTAACGCTATAATTTAGCAAGATGATTGTCAAGTTAGGGTGTCTGATTCCTCTAATTTTCATGCTCCCACGTGGGCCCCACAAACCGTGGGTAATGTATGTTGAGTTTTTACTACTTGGTCATGTGTGGCGACTCATCTTGTATTTCTGGATTCAACCAAACACATTGCAAGCATGTGAGTTCCAAGACCTTGGCCTTTTGCCAACCACACGCTCTTCAAATCTATTGGTTCTAAACGCACCACGTAAGACAGCATGTCTTACAAATTTCACATTCTTTTCTATAAAGAACCCCACCTTTTTCTATTTTCCCAGAAAAGCCCTATAAAATTAAGAGCTTACAATTATATTATAAACCCTAATATAAGACATTTCATATGAGAAAACCTTGGTAATAATATTATAAAGTAAGCCGGGTTAGACGCACTCACAACTTAATCCCACCTTGAAATGGACTTGAATTGGTGTATGAAAATTATATTCGATTCGAACTCTACAAACACACTATCAAACCCGCCCCTAATAGGAGCGGGTCGGGCGGTTCCCCACTTAAACTTGGCCCATTGCCATCCCTATCAATAGCATCGGGGAGATTTGTGGAGTATGCATTGCATGGATAAATTAAAGGAACATGAGATGGGTCCCACATATCCTAACTTAGGACCGTGCACGTTTATCATCCAGTCTAGACTCGAGCATGATGACTGATGACTGGCCCAATTCCCATTAAAGAAGGCGTCCTACCCACCAAACATGTCCGTTGGACGTGCAGGGCCTAGTGGCCCAATCAACATGTATGCCAATGATGCCACTGTCATAGTTGTCGGTGTTGACGTGACATCCAGTACCCTGATTTCAAATTCTCTGTTTTTTATTAGAATTTAGAATTCCAAATCAGATACAAAAAACACTTTTAAATCTTAGAGGGTTTTATCTGAAAATTTTCTGTAAATGTCCGTTGCACGAAAAGGTTCACCGTAGTTGGGGCCGCACGAAATAGTTCTTTCGTCTGATTTCTTTTTTTTATAACTTTGAGACGAGTGGCGTTAGCATCTCTCGTCTTAGACTGGGGAGTGATTATAAACTCACATTCGAAACACCCCTTTTCTCATCTCTAATTGTCCACATCAATGGTATCTTGCAGGTTTTCGCAGAGAGGAAGAAAAAAGAAGAAAAAGAAAAAGAAAAGAGAGGGAGGTGGAAAATAAAGAGAAGGAGGAAGAAGAGAAAGAAAGAAATCAAAGGAAAAAAAAGGAGAAGAAGAAGGTGGGAATGTGGAAATATGTTAATGCCCAGTCCTTCTTCTTCCATTCTTTTCTTTTTCTTTCTTTCTTTCTTCTTCTCCTCCCTCTCACGGCTATGCCTTCACCACCTACACGCCCCCAATTTCTTCTTCCCCTCTTTTATTTTTCTTTTTTTCTCTTTCTTCCTATAAATATGTGCTTCTCCATGAACTTGAACAAACAGTGAGATTCAATTATTCACAAGGAAAATTAGAAACCTATTTGTGAGCACAATGAAACCCAACACAAACTAGAGTTCTGACCAATTTTTTGTATCCCCATTTCGTGGATGAAGAAGAAAAGGAGAAAGAGGAGGGGATGGGTTTTGGTTCCTTGCCCAATGAAGAAGATAAAATATTTATGCTCTCATGCTCGCTTGGTGCCCATGGTTGCTTGCCAAACCAAAGAAAAAAGGGCTGAGAAGCGAGAGGAAGCTATTGAGGCAGAACAAGGAACATGAAGATGATGAAGGTTGAGGTATAAAAAAAACCGCAGAGTGACGCTAGCATCACTAATTTTCACACTGAGCGACGCTAGCGTCACTCGTTTCATATTGGAAAAAAAAAAACCAAACGGGGTCTAACGGACCCCGTTTGTGCAGTGCGATTTTTGAGGCACTACCAAGTGCAACGTCCAATTACTGGGTATTTTCCAGTAAAATCCTCTAAATCTTATTAATATTTAGATTTCCAACCTTCTAAATTAGGGTTGTAAAAGAAAATTAAAACCGTCTATTCAAATCGAACCGCGGTTAAAAATCGTGTTTTACGGTTCAATTACGATTACGATTATTAAAATCAAAAAATCATACTTCACTGTTCGGTTTCAATTTTCAGTGTTGACTTACGGTTATTAATTGAACCGAACTGTGCAGTGCGGTTTGGTTAACCGGCACACGGTTAATCGTACCGTTATGTTACTTTAAAATATGTATATATATATGGTCTAAATGAAATATGTATATAATTTTTAATTTAAGTATACGATTTTTTTTATGGTTTTCAACTTGACAAAACGATTTTTAACAATTTTTACGGATATGGTTTGATTATGGCTTTTAATGATTACCCGCGGTACGGTTTTCAATGGTTTTTTTTTGATACGGGTACGGTTACGATTACGATTACGGTTATGATTTTTAAAATTGAAAACTGTAATTCACGATTCAGTTAACGGTTCTTTCAAAATAAATGGTTAACTGAGCTGTTACACCCTTATTCCAAATGCTAGAGGGGGTTGAGAATAATTTCTTTGGGTACCCCACCTTAGCCAGTGGTGGGATCCAAGAAAGGAATGTAGCTCATTTAAATGGGATGAAAGCTCTTATAAGTGGAAAAAAAGCTCACATAAATCAAAAAAAGAACTCGCACAAGTATAAAGAAATGACGCGTCCGGGAATTTAAAATTCTATTTTGAGAGACAATATTTAAAATTACCAAAATTCTCAGTAAACCAAAATTCTCATCATTCTTCCAAGCTTGAAGGAGAGAATACCTTGTGAACACTCAATTACCTATTATTTATGATTGATGATGACCATCAAAAAAGGACCGACATGATGCCCACCCAATGTCTGCTTTGAGAAAGTTGCAAGATACGGCCATAAAGCTATTGGATGATAGGGATTCTTCTCCCTGGTAGGGATGCATGTGGACGCCCACAGCCCACTTATCCAAATCGGTAAAAATTGGGTTTGAACATTTATAAATGTTTCTGGATCCAGTAGTCAATTTAGGTTTTTACTTTTAAAAGTTCAATGTTTCATAATCATACAGGTTCGGACTCATGGACCCTGAACTTAATCCATAGATGTGCATGTTTTTAAGGCATGGCTCTTGACTTTATATGTTACCTAACAATCTATAGTGAAATATTCACATAAAATGGGCCTAGTTAAAAGTCCTCACATTATTTTTCAAAATAAATTACCTTTCAAAAGAAAAAAATAATAAACCTTTCAAATTTCTCATTATATTACGAAACTTTTCATTTATCATGCATTTTTTTTTTTTGCTAGAAAACTTGCATTAAGTTGAACAATGATCAGCACTACAAATCAAAGTGAAATGCATAATATTAAATCAAAGTGACTCGCCAGTGTTGGTTAATTGGCATAAGAGGCCTGGCTTTGTTCCCTACGTCGTGTGTTCGACACTCCAAATATACATACTAGGTGCATGTGTGTTCATCGTCATGCGTCTGCCTTGGGAATTAGTTCCATCGGATCAAATGTAAAAAAGGGAAAAAAAAGGAAAGAAAAAAAAAATCAAAGTGAAATCCAAATAAGATCACATGGGATGGGAGTAGGGACCACCCTCATCCCATATCTTTTAAGACGAAGATGGGACTACTTCGTTGTAGTGTTGCAGGCCCTTTTCTGCATTCTCGAATCATCGCATTGGGATATAGCATATACTCCCTCTTGTGTTCCCGAAGTGTTAGAAGAGCTGTTCATCTAACTCTGGCCACTAGAAGCCATCAGCTATTTATTGTAGTGGGCCATTGGTGATTTGGTGCAGTGTAACTGTGTGTACTTTTAACACAATTAAAGTAATATTCTTAACTGTGTGTACTTTTAACACGATTAAAGTAATATTCTTAACCAAAACAAAACCCCCCCACAAAAAAAAAAAAAAAAAAAAAAAAAAAACCATTAAAGTTGATAGAATGTGCTATGTAGCAAATATGGCCAATTTCTAGAATATCTAGGGATATTGTTGTGATTTTTTTTTTGAAAATTCCTCATCACAATATTAGCATGAGCGTGACTGCAGCAATAGAACTTTAAAAAAGCACTTTCTTATGATTTTTTTTTATTTTCCTCTTACTATTTGAATTAATTATATAATAGTAGATATGCTCATGACAGGCCTAAAAATAAAAGATTAAATGGAAAATGAAGGAATAAGAAAAATGATTTCCTCAAGTTAAGAATTTACGAAAAACAAGTTTAACATCCCAAAACTAGGAAAATGGTGTGAACGGCACGAAATCAAAGTATAGAAGACCAAGAACGGAGCAAAATACCAAAATAGAGCGTAGGCGCCGTGCTCCCCCCAAAACTTAGGAAATTCAACAAAAAATACATTCTAAAGAAAAATGTGCGTTGGACACCCTATTATGCCCAAAATCCAAAAATTAGCATTTCAAAGGCATTTTTGAGTATGGTGCGTTCTTCTCCCACCTAGAAATGAGATAATAAACTTTTGGAGGCATATATCTCTCAATACATGTTAGATTGGGGTAATCTTGGTTTTATAAATATCTACTTGAAAAGAGCTTTCCAACGACGTAGTGTGGGTGAAACTCCAATAGTCGGATCACAATTTATAATCCTTTAAAAACCGAGTATAAAGAAAAAGAGCGGGAAGATGAGTTTAGGCATGGGAGTGCATATTTGGAATCCAAGCATGTGGATGCACAACCCATGCCCAAATTTGAGAAAACCTCCCATACCCCCTAACCCCCCACCGACCCACACACATGCTCTCCCACCGCAACTCTTGCAAAATTTGTTTGGGGGGGGGGGGGGGGGGGGGGGGGGGGGGGGGGGGGACAAAGATGCACACAAATGATTTATGTGGTTCGAAAAAACTACCTATTGTCCATGGAAAAAGATAACGTCAATTCATTTTTTCTCTCTATTGTGCTCGCAGGGTTCAGGGTTACAAATTACATCATATATATATTTGTATATATATAATCCTCATTTTCTTGGCCTCCAGGAAAGTCTTTTTAGTCCCTAAGAAAACTCCAATATAATTACCAAAATACCCGAAACCCAATTATACCAAGATTAGCCCAAACTGACTAATCCAACTAACCCAGAATGCAAGACAATAACCCAATAGTCCTTGCATAAGCTTGAAGACCTAGGGGCCAAGTTAGTGTCTGTTGGCTACAGCTCTCGTTATGTCGCTCCTCAATTTTTTGAAATTCTCACATTGGGATAGAGTCTTTTAAAATTTTTTCTATGGGCAGTTTTGTCTTTTTACTACATTTGCCCCTCCTCACGTTTTGCTCCTTTCAGTGATGGCAAGTTGAACATGTCAAGAGGGATGCAAATAAAGTGGCACATAGATTGGCGAAGCAAGCTCTACTCGAACCGACATATCATATTTGGAAAGACTGTACTCCACAATTTATTCATGATCTTGTAATCCTCGAATGTGATATTCCTGTTAATTCTTAATACAATATGATATTCTCTCAAGAAAAAAAAAGTAATAGAATCACAAGAGGAGTTACGGAAAAATTGTCTTTTCATTTCTTCAAAATCAAGTCACTCTAGACAAGATATTGGATATCCTTATACGACATATTTATCTCCTCATTTTTCTCCACTTTTCTTTTTTGCCTTACTTTTCTTTTGGTTTCCAAATACAAATACCTAATCTTTTTTCGTTGTGCACCTTCATTGCCTACTGCGTCTTCTTCTTCATTCTTTAACACTGAACTCTTTTGCATTGACTCTCAAATACAGCTATACAAGTAATTCGAAAAACCCACCGGCCATTTGTTGCTTTATTATCATTTTTTAATTTTTTGTTTGAGTTCAATGAATGCCTCTTTAATGATTATATTTAAATGCATATGTTAAATTCTTTTCATGTCACATGTATTTTTGCTAAATACTGTTACTTTTTTATGTTATTTATTTTTTCTTTATTTTATGTTGTGAGAATTTTCTTGATACCATGTTATTTAAAATTTCTCAAAAAATATTGTTTTTGATTAGATTGGATTGAAACTATAGAGCTATTAAGCTATTTTAATATAAACTTGTTACTTTTTTTTTATTATAAAATTTTTATTTGTCAAATGTTTAATTTAATTCTTGTTTGCCCCCTCTAAGAGAAATCCCTGGATCCGTCACTGGCTCTCATAGACACTTAGAGTTCCAATGTATGCACCTTCTCTTTTGTGCAGTCCTTGCTTCAGTTTTGAGACCCCTTCAGACAAGTGTATCTACTCCTTTAATTGTGTGGTCCTTGCCTGAATATTGAGGCCCCTTTAGACAAGTGTGCCTTCTCACTGTTACTGGTGTTCATGGACCGGGTGGGGCTAAGACATATCAAGGCCCAGCCCGACTCTAGAAACGCAGGCTCACATCCAGCTCAAGCCCGACATGAGCCTTAAATGTAATGCTCGAGTCCAACTTGCCCTAATATATCAAGCCCAAGCCCACCCATTTAGTCAATCTCTTGTTTGGGATTTCTATGACTTGTTTGAGAAAATTAGTCACTGAACTAGATGCATTACTTTTTGGGCTGGGCTGGGATTGTTCTTGTTCCTTTTATCACTTAATCCAAACCATGACCCAAATATTAATTGGGCCAAAAAGTTAGATCTGTGCCCAGACCAAGTACGTACTAAAACTCAAGGCCCAAAGGTAGGCTGGGGTTAGGTCTGACCTGGGTTGCCCTTACCCTTGACACCCCCCTAACTGTTACCTTCAAAGGTTTAAGTTGAATCAAGGAAAGGTATAGCCGACCTTTCTGAAGACTCATTGCTATGAGTCAAGCTTACTTTCTCTCCAAATATAAGTTCAGGCCCACCCCCAATAAAAGAGCTTGAATTCTACTCCCGGCCATGTTTGGTATCTCTATTCTTTTTCTGACATACCCAATAAAAGTAGAGCCATAAAAAAAAAAAAAAAAAAAAGAAGAGCCATACAAAGAAGAGGCCAAAGCTCTATTTTTCAGCTACCCACTTTTTGAACATTTGGATTTTAGAGGATTTGCCTCTAAATATTTAAAAATGACAGAGGCCAGAATGTTGTGCCAAACGCTTTTATTTTCATAACCTCTGTCCTCTTTAGACATTTAGATAAGTAGAGGCTGAAAATAGAGGTGCCAAACATGGGCTTAATCCAACCCAGCATAGAGGAGGCAGGTTAGTGACCCTTCCAATTAGAAATTCCCATGCAGTTGTGGAATATGAAACCCACTTTTGAAAAGGTTTTTATGATTGCTTCTAATTAACAACAACTTCCACTTCTTAATTACAACAGTAATAACCACAACTCTTTTTTTTTAAATTTTTTTTTTGCTAACGGAGGGTTTCCAACCTTTTGGGCTGGACTATTCTCTCCAGACCCAGAGAGAAGCCGGATAAAACCCATGTGGCCCTTAGGTGGTAGTATAAGTGGACTCAACCTTCGGTTCCGAAGAAGGGGGAACTAGAGGTTGATACCAAGGCCTTTAGTGGTGCTGACCACTCGGCCAACCCCTTGGAGTTAATAATAACCACAATCATCATATACATTCCACCTACGTTAGTGTGAGGAAAAAAGGTGAAGAAATATCCACTTGTATTGATTCACCACATACAGATGGACCCTAAACATGTTAATCGATTGGGTTGAAGGAACTGGCTCATGGTTTTGGATATCTAGATTACAAAAGCCTGCTGCTTTGACTAAAAGGTGTTCTATTAGTCATTTAATAAACATTAAACAGTACTAGCAGCAAATCACTCAACCAGAATCGGGATTAGATTAAAAGCTAGCCATGATGCAAGATCGGCATCCTCTATCTTGGATGGGTCATATAGATCAAAAGATTTTTCCGTTTCAACAACCATATCAGTTATCCAATTGAGTAATACATCTAACAATAGGGAAACATTAGTTCAGCTAGAGTTGCAAACGGAACGGTTTCGGGTCAGAACCATATTGGACCTAGACCCATTTCTAAAGAATGGTTCCGGGTCTAATTTTGACTCGAAACCTATTTTATTGGTTCTAGACCCGGTTCCGGAACCGGATCCACCTAGAGGACTGAAATTTAGTTTTTAAATCGGTTCTACTTTCTCTATATTTTTTATTTTTTCTTAAAATAAGCATATCATTCAACTTGTCGCAGTGCATCAAGTTTACTAACTCCAATATTATACATAAAAAGGTCAAGAAAAATGACTTAATTTTGAAATTCAGTTTGCAATATCAAAGACTCATATGCCAGGTCCCGGGTCGGAACTTATATGGACCCGGAATCGGACCCGTTATAAATCAGAAACTAAATTGGGTTCCGAACCCGGACCTATTTATGAATTGGAACCTAAAATAGGTTCCAGACTCAGTTTTTTGCAGGTAAAAACTTCCGGGTAATCAGAGAATCGGATACCCGTTTGCAACCCTAATTTCAGCCAATCCACATTCGCCGCCAATAAAAATTCTTAATTTCATACATCATAGCTCAAAACACAAAATAAAAATTTAATTCATTTTATTGGGCGTGAGACAAGAAAGGCGCATATTGCTTGTTTGGTTAGAGGATATCTAAGAATTGAATTAAGATGAGAGATTTGGATATGATCTTTAGACTGTCTCGCCTGGCAATCAATGATCTTGATCAAAGAGGGTTTTTATCAAATATCCCTTTTCACTCACTCTGATATGTGGGTGAGAGTTAATGGGTACTATGCAATATAAGGTAAGTAAAGAGAAATGACTGGTAAATAACTTTTATAAATTTGAAGAGATTCTTTCTCATCAAATAAATCTTACTAGATGTCTTTTTTCTTAATTCCCTCATTGATTAGTCAAACAATAGTTCAAATGGATTTGTTTTTCTAAAATGAATCCAAACAGATTTATTCAAGTCAAACTAAATGGGAAAGCTTACCAAAATCAATTAATTAAATGTGGGGCCCTATATATAATTATTAGATGTGTGGTCATGTGGACCAAAATCAATTGATTCAATGTAGGGCTCTATCATTATTAGTCGACGTACGTATGGTCATCTAGACCACTTACATCTAACATTCATGTCTTGGGCAGATATGAGAATTTCAAATGCATTCCGGCAGTTGAAATCACAAATTCGAAGGTCTCCATGCATTTTGGAAGTTGTCATATTAGAATTTAAAGAATTCTATAAGCTAGTATTAGAGAGTTTAATTACAAACTAAATAAAAAATTTCACAAGCTTGGACAACAGATGTGTAGACATGCTATATAAAAAAAAAAAAAAACTACCAAAAGCAAGAATTCCTCACAAATAGAGAGACCCATAGTCCAATATAGGATTCACTACAAGGACATGTGCTCCTATATATTTTGTATGATGGGTAAAGAGTTCTCTTTCATTCCATTGACACAACTTTGACAATTATGATAATGAACGGAGTTAGTGCTCATCAAAACTCAACACTAATACTTATATCCCATGATCAAACTGGTAACATATATACCCCAAAGTTCTCCAAGGTGAAATAGGGTTGCTTTTTTTTTTTTCTAAGCTCGAGTCTTAGTTGAAATAGAGGGATTAGCTAATAGCACTATATATAAGAAAAAAAAATGTATTAAATACGATAACTTAGGAAGGTAGATGAGATTAACCAAAAAAAAAAAGTTAGATTAGGTCTTTTCCATGCCAACCCACCTATCTAACTTCTATACTCCATGCATCATCACATTAGAAGCAATACAAGATATATATTTTTTCCTTATAAGAAACTATAAGAGCAAAGGAATAGTAAACATTAAGCAGATGTTTCTACCCAAAAAAAAAAACAAAGAGCAAAGGAATAGTAGGTTTGCAAGCTGCAACAAACCCCTTTTGTCTCTCTTGTGCACGAATTCATGTAAAATGATTTCTATATTTAAGTCTCTCTTAATATTTTAAGGCAATTAGTTGCACCAAAGAGATTAAGCTATCCCAAGTTTATACTTACTACCTTATGATTTAGTTAAAGCCATGTTGTCAAACAAATGTCCTTGTGGCATTGCCGGGAGGGCCCATTGGTGAAAAGTACTTCTTAGATTAGTCAAATTAAACCACCCAAAATAATATTAAGGAGAATTGGCTCCATTTGTTGCTGTTGGCCACCTGATTAATGGATGGGATGGCATACATCACCTCTTAATTTAGATCGGAGGGCTAGCAACATCTAATAAATATAATTGTGGAAGACAGCTAATCCATCCTTCCTTACTCACCCCAATCAGGTGGGTCCTGCTTAACAATCCATGGCAGAGGCTTCTAACTGCCAATTGTTGCTTTATTAGTAAATACTGAAATTACAAGTATTCTAGTGAGAAGGAAGTGGAGGAGATAAAAATAGGCATTGTTGCGATGAAGAAGATGTGTAGTTTGGGAGTCTGGATCCTCCGAGGGTTTATCCCACGGTGACCCGTGAGTCTCCGAGGATTTAACCCACGGTGATCCGTGAGTGGACCGTGATGGGTGATCCGTGAGTGAACCTATCACGGTCCGCGATGTTACCGTGGGCAGCCCCTGCCTTGAATGGGGGCTATAAGTATGCCTTGGCAACATATGATAGTTTCACATCATGGCTGAATCAGACAGTCCAACTGATTTATACTGAACGGTCTCGTCCGAGGCCAAAAGTCATATAAACGGTCTGAGAGGAAGAAGGAAAAACAGAGGTAAAGTCATACAAACAGGAGAGTCGGCCCAGTTTCCAGCTTTCAGATTTCAACATCCAACTGCCTGTGTCTAACAGTTCAATTCCGAGATTGATGCTTCATACTTGCCGCGTCATGTACAAAATCTTAGGAATATGAAATCCTAGATGAAGTCATGGGAAATACATTTCCAAGTAGGCCAAAGGGCCTCTCTAAAAAAAAAACAAAAAAAAAAGTAGACAAAAAGGCCTTAATGGCTGTTTGTTTGCAAACGAACTCAGGCGTGTTTGTTTTATGTAATTGAATACATATGAATGTAAGATTCTTATTTCTAAACATAGTAAAGATTAAAGAAACAAATATAGGTTTCCAAATATGACAATTCATGGTATCCTCTAATGAAAAATGAATGGAGTTGAGAAATGGACATTCAACCACTACCCTAGTAATTTAAGTCCTAGGAAAGTGATTGTTGCATCTTCATCAGTGCCTTATATATCCTACACTCACCTCTTTAATAAACCTTCGATAGAGCCCATTCCACCATGAATTTCTACATATTTTTTACAAACAAATAGGCCAACAAGTGAGGGGTGAAGGATAATGTGGTTAAGAATATGTAGTGGATGTAGATGGAACATTGACCTCCCAAGGAGATATTACAATACTTAACAAAATACTATAGGTGGTGAATCAGTCCTTACGAATAAAATGAAAATGAAATTCCAGAGGATTTCTTACTCCCATACAGAAAAGTAGTAGCATAAAACAAGCCAAGCAGTAACACAAAATCTTTCTTAGAATGTTACTATAGATATGTTAACTAGTACAACACAATACTGTTTTTTTTTTTCATTTTCTATCAAGAACCTTGCACTAATTTCAAATAATCCCTCAAATCACAAGGAAAACATGGATACTGCCTCCATGAATTCCCATGCAACTTGATGATCTTCATCGCCTTGTCCTTGGTCGAAGATCTACCATCAATATGCAACAGCCCCAGAAGCTTCTTAACTGCTCCCAGCACCAACATGTCCTCCAAAATCCTCTCTGTGGGAAGAAAATTGCATAGTAACCATAAGATCTTCACCCCCAACTTGGTCCCTAATTCTGACAAGCGCAATATCTTCTTCGTCACAACGGAGATCGCTAGGCCATGATCTACAAATGCTGATCTTCCTTCAGCACATTCACAAAGCAACTTGAGCAGGAACAGCATCTTCTCACATTTAGACCGGCCTGCATCTGGAAGAAGTTCGATCAAGACGCAAAGTGCACCAGCCTCAATTGCCTTCAATCTATTTTTCCCTTTGCCCAATATTTCTATTAGGACATCCAATGCACATGAACTTGCGTTGGTGTTAATTTCATCTGATAACAGCTCTAACAGGGATTTAAAGATATCCATGTCAAGATCAATTACAACCTGACCCCAACCACAGTCGATCTTAGCCATCCTTCTCAATATGGCAACGGTGTGCAGTCGGGCTTCTGCACTTCCTCTCTGAAGCATAATTGCCATGGATTTGATGCAATCAGGCTCCGATAGCAATTGGATCCACACCTCATCATCGGATAATTGGAGGTGGTAGAGGACCCACATGGCCTCTTCACAGGCGCGGAAAGTAACAAAGTCCGAGTTCTCCACAAGAATTTGGAAAATTATGTGGCCCAACACTTCTGTGCCTCCTAACTTCACAAGATCACCTTTAATTTCATCATCCTTTTCGATCATCGATCGGAGTTTCTTAAGGGAACTGACCTTGAATGGTGTAGACTCAATGGTCCTCAACAGCAAGGCCACTTCGTCGTGCTCGATTCCCCCCGATGATGAGGATGAGGACGCCGTGTTTCGTTCTTGCCATGAGAGTATGAGGCGCTTAAGCGTGTGGTTTGGGGTGAGATCCAACCCCTCCAGAAGCTGCATTGTCGCAGGGCACGTCGTCTTCTTGTATGTGTTGAACCATTTTTCTATGTTTTTCCGTTCATAAGTCACCCCTGTAGAGATTGTCACTGGATCTTGCATGAGCTCCATTGAAATGGGGCACCTGAAATGGAGAGGAAATTCCATTTCCCTGATGAAATCTCCTCTTATTTCTTGAGTATAGCAGAGGAGGAAAGCAGAGATGGTTAGTTATATAGAGAAGGAAGAAGAAGTGAAGAGCAAATCAAAGTCAGAACTGAGAAAGATGCCTTTCCAAGCTGTGTGTCCACATATCTACAACATGTTATGGTACCCCACAAGCAAGCTTTGGAAACTTACACAGCTTTCTATGATTATGAAGTAGCACTCCTCTATTCTTTAACAACTAGACCCAAGAGTATCAACTGATTCAACTCTACCAATCATGATTGGTTCAGTGTGATCTGGACTGTTCAACTATTGGCCCATCTCTTGGATGACCCACAAGTGAGAAATCCATCTCCTTTTAAACCATAGCTAACTGAATCATCCCCCACAATTTTAAAAACACCTGTCTACCAACTTTTTACAGATCGAGTGATTAGAAAATTATATCCTAGCAATGAAGCTTTTTCACACTTTCTGATCGAGTGAGGTGAAATATAAGTTGATCAGTCCCAATCGATCAAAAAAATCAGGACTCTAATTAAGGAGCATAGGATGGCTAACTCTAATGGTAGTAGACTAGAAATGGGTCCAACAACTCATCTTCTTTGAATCAGGAAGGTTCTGACCGTCCCTTTTGACTTTTGGAGATTGGCAATTCTCTTTGTTTATACATGTCAAATTGTCAATAATACATATACGCAAGGGTATGCTTGGATATTTTCAAATCTAAGTTCCTTCTCAAATATACCAGTAGGGGAGGTCTTATGTGTAAGTACGTTATTGACAGAGATTGTGGGCTGTTGAGCTGCCGGTGACTTTTTCTTAATATATATATATAAGTATATTATTATTGTTATTACAAGGATGATGATCATCCTTCTACAGCTTGGATTAGCTTAGAAAATCAATTACAATATACGATAATCATAATACATGGACCAATCGATAAGTGATCGATAAGTGATCGGCCAGATGGTCGCCTATGGCTCGTCAATGAAGCCCCCAAGGGAAATTTCCTGGTTTTGCTCTTGTGGGCCTGTACATGATCAATTAGCCAATAGGGATATCTTAGAGTGTGCAATTTCATTGGTCACATCAAGGAGGTAAAAAAATTTAATTAGTGTGTGATGATTTGATGATAAAATACATAGAGGATTACGAGGGAGGGTTGAGTATATATATACCAATGGAAATGTGTATTTTAAGAGTTGCTGGTCAAAGGATACTGAGATTGAGATTGATTAAAAGGGAAGTGATGGTGTAGAGCGTCATCCCAAGGTATGAATGAATAGTCAACTGGTTTTGTTTAGTGAGAGAAATTACATGTGCATGTGGGTCTGATGTAAAAGAAAAAATGAGTGGAGGATAAGGGAACATGACTCAAAGAGCACACACATGCAAACAAGTATTCCAACTTTAAATTTACAATGGGACTTGAGGAAATGGCCATTTGTGGGTCTTTTCTCATGCTGATTGAATTGCTTGTAATGTGTATACAGTGGAAAAAGTCTTTTTCCACTAAAAAGAACTAAAAAAGGGTCTCTTTCTACTCTTCTAATCTGTTGATGATAAGGACAGTGAATTCATTTGATGGAAGTATTTTGACAAATTCAAGCAGTTTACTGACATCTACTCTAAATAATTGGGACTCATTCTAATTCAACAATGATCTGATTATCAACTGCCATTGGATCCTATCACATGAATAATCGAACTTAGAAGATCCGTAAATTTTGAATCTTTAAATTGAGAACTATGATAAGACTGAATGCATTTCAAGTAGGGCCTATGAGAGGGGCATAATCTTACTATAAATAAGAAGATAAAGGGATTGATTTCAAGGAACGTCAAGGTAAACTAAGGGGGTCACCCCAGGTATGAATGAATAGATAATTCTATCTTCTATGCTACTTATTGGGAGACTATAGTTGCTACAGCTTTAGAAACAGGGTTGAGCCTTTTTTTTTTTTTTTTTTACAGGTGATTGGGTGCTCGCCATCACCTAGATTTGCAGCTTTGTTAGGGCCAAACTAGAGCCCATGTGTCTCTTGCAACATGAAAAAATGACTTGAGTTAAGTCTCGCACCTGTTTGTGCAACGAGAAGATTTTAAGGTATGTGGATTTATATTTACATTCCTAGTTTCCTACTAATTATATGGGACATCGAAATTCTCTCTATTGAGGAAAACCAATTCATTTTTCGTTCCTCTTGAAGGACATGTGTCGTATGAAATAACTGATAAGTAAACTGTATAAAAAATAAGAATAATTGTCCTCTTTATTGTGGAATTCTCTCCTCACACAAATGCACCATCGGTCTTGAGTTATAAACTCAGACTCCTGCTTGTGGAGGCAGATCCAAGGGCAGTCGCACCCGTTGGACCTCGGTAGGCTTATAAATACACAATTGGAATTTTGCTTGGTTTTGAGAATTCACACAAAGATCCTGTGTCCACCCGCAAGACCCATATAAAAATCTTGGGTGTGTTCACAAAATACAATTGTCTGCTTGGATTCACACCCCTCAAATAAAAATCGTAGGTCTGCCACCTGCTCAACAATTGACTTTTCATCCCCCAGAGGATTGGGCACAGTAAACCCATCCGAACTTAAATAAGGATCAGTTTAAGGTGGTCCGATGTTCCATCATGTAAGATCCCACCTTTGATTGGAAACAACATCTATAGAAGTATAGAACACATTTCGGGTGATCCAAACCATTGATTCGAGTGCGTACTGTACGTGAGCTCACAATATAATGCATTCTAAACCAATTTGGATCGGGTTGATCTAAACCAAGTTGCTGAAAGAGACACCTACCTGACTTGATGCAAGTCCAGAATACAATACCTGTTTCTATACCTAATTTTGAAAATCAAACACTTAAGCTGGTACCATACTTGAATCGAGACCCAAAAACATGTAACTTTAATACAATGCAGTTGCTAAAGTTAATTAAATATAAATGTGTAGGATATACAATCATGGCATTAGGTATCCGGCCGGGGGATCCGGATCTCCTGTTTCGTCCAAACTGGGAGACCCTATTTGGACGAATCAGGGGATCGTTTCCCGGCCAGGTACTTGGTTATGAAATTCATGGTTTTGAATCTAGGTATTCTATGGTTTGGTGTAGCCATTTTCAATGTAGAAAGAGGAAAAATTGAATTAATTTTTTAATACAGGGAAAAGTCCTTTTCTACATGGTTGCGGCCGCGATAGTGATGACAATTGGAAGGTGATGCAGGCTGCACACCGACCTGTGGGCCAAAAGTCCATAGCCCAACCCAAGACCTATTCAGCTAAGACCATGGACCAGCTGAATGCCCACCGCGCGCACCCAAGAGTTTATTGCAGGAGGTCCAAGCCCAGTTAGTGTGCAGCAGACCCATATGCCCATTTAAAACAAATTAGCAGAGATTTTCTTTTTGCATTTGCTATCTTCAGATAAACCAGACCCTAGATAGTTGTTGCTTGATTTAAGGATACTGAGAGGCTATCTTAGATTAGACATCTCAGATTAAGGAGTGAAATTAATGATAAGCCACATCATGTTTTATTTTGTCCTTCAAGTGCTAATAAGTGAGATTTTCACCCCCTCTTGCTCATTAATTGAATGGAGGAAAATTGTTCTTTTCTCTATGTTGGTGTTGGATGTTCGTTTGTGGGAAACCATCATTGACCATCCATCCATTTATGTTGATATTCCATTCGAAAGTAACAATATATAATAGGGTTAATCACTAGCTCTTCATCCTTTGTAAGATCTCAACAGATTGATCTAAAAAGCACCTTGCCACTAAAATATTTATTAAGGCATATATCTTTGTAACATTTAGGGGTTTTTTTTGTATTAAAATATATATAAATTAAATACATAGGATTCATACCATTAGTGGTTAAAAAAAAATGATGTGAACTTTCAAAAATGAGCATAAAAAAACCTTTCCCTAATTTGGGAGAATAGAAACAAAACAAGATAGAAAATGAACTCGAAAGGTAATGACATGTTTATTCATTTCCCATTTTATTTTGATTCTATTTTCCTAAAAGTAAAGGTTATTTGGTGCTTATTTTTAAAAATCCACCTTCAAACTTCATTCTTAATTGCTTATGATATAATCTGATGTATTCAATTCATATGTATTATAATGCAAACAAACAAGCCCCTAAGATTCCTCATAGCTCCATCTCAAGTGCCACTTTTTTAAAGTATAGTGCTATGTTTTTTTTTCGTTAGAAAGAATGAAATTATAATCTAATTTTCCTCAATTCCATAGAAAATTGTTTCTTACATATATATGGGGGTGGGGGGTGATTTGGGTGTTTCGGAACTGCTTTTCCACTCTACTGTGGAAATAGAGATTTGCCAAGCATTACATAAAGATGCCCTAAGGATTGTTGTGACGCCATCATATGCTATTTGAAGCAGTTACAAATATAAAGTTGAGTAGATGCTTCCCCCCTTACCATAGAAAGCGTCAATCTTTACCCTTCTCCCTATATAATATATCTTCCTCTGATGAAAACCTCACCGACCTCCCTTAAAAATCTCTTCCTTTCTCCACTTTGTACAATTTCTCTATCATAGAAGAGCAAATCAACTATACTTCATCTCTACTGGTTCGGTTAGACGGTTTTTTGATTTTTTTAAACCCCTAAATCAAACTTCATTCTTAATTGCTTATGATATAAATCTCATGTATTCAATTCATATGTATTATAATGCAAACAAACAAGCCCCTAAGATTCCTCTTAGCTCCATCTCGATCAAGTGCCATTTTTTTACAGTGCTATGTTTTTTTTTTCTTTTTTGTTAGAAAGAATGAAATTATAATCTAATTTTCCTCAATTCCATAGAAAATTGTTTCTTACATATATATATATGGGGGGGGGGGGTGATTTGGGTGTTTCGGAACTGCTTTTTCACTCTACTGTGGAAATAGAGATTTGCTGAGCATTACACAAAGATGCTCTAAGGATTGTTGTGACGCCATCATATGCTATTTAAAGCAGTACAAATATAAAGTCGAGTAGATGCTTCCCCCCTTACCATAGAAAGCGTCAATCTTTACCCTTCTCCCTATATAATATATCTTCCTCTGATGAAAACCTCACCGACCTCCCTTAAAAATCTCTTCCTTTCTCCACTTTGTACAACTTCTCTATCATAGAAGAGCAAATCAACTATACTTCATCTCTAGTCATAGTTCTCTCTCTCTCAAGGTTCGGATCGATCCCATCCCTAATAATGTCAGCCCTTATCCTATCAAGCTTTTGCTGACAAAATTGGACAAGATGAGGTATGACTTGAAACCCTCTTCTCCCCATTTTAGTTTCTTTATTAGAGCATATTAGTGCGCAATATTTTTGTATGACTTGTTTCTTTCAAGTGATTTTAGCTTCTGCGGAGAATAAAAACTAAAGACTTTTTTTTAATAATATTTTTTTGCTGAATTGGCTCAAACTCTGACTATCACCTTGGAAGTAAGGTGCCTCGCCACTGAACTATAAGTGACGTGGATTTATTTTCTACAACTTCAATTTCCGAAGTTTAGTGAGGTGGAATATTTTTACAGTAAAAGTGTTTTACGTTTTGTACATTATACTAAAAACGATTCTCACTGCAAAATATATATATATGAAAACCATGGAAAATTTCAACACATAACAACAGAAATGTTGCTTACCAATATGCCTTTTACGGGCACCTTTGTGTGGTAAGAGGATTGTGTGCTTGCATAATCCCTTTAAAACCCTCTTCGATCTCGCATGAAATCTCACTCTGCACAACCCTCTCCACCTCCTTGTAGGATTTTAATTTTCTCCCTATCATTGATAACATAACTAATCAAGGTGGCTTTTCTGTAGGGGAAAGATGCCACATTGACTATGGAAAATAAAGTTGTGTAGTAAATCAGGGCAAATTTTATGGAAAATTCATTACACAAATGTGCCCTAAAACAATGTTAATTTGAGGAATTCTTTGACAATTCTCAGAATTATAAATTAAAGACCTAAATTATATATATATATATATATATATTTTTTATAACACAGGTTCCTAGCCCTTTAGGCCAGAATAAATTAAAAACCTAAAACATACAATTTTAGATGAAAGA
The DNA here is from genome assembly GCA_012931725.1 of Litsea cubeba. Lineage (NCBI taxonomy): Eukaryota > Viridiplantae > Streptophyta > Magnoliopsida > Laurales > Lauraceae > Litsea > Litsea cubeba. The sequence continues at coordinate 85,689,022 of CM022946.1, read as the reverse complement.
TGACATTAAGCTCTAAACAATCTAATAGGTGGGTGCCAGCCGAGCCCGAATCCAGATACTAAAAGTCAATTGGCAGGCTTGGGTACCCATTTCAACCAAATGGGTGGGTCCATGACAAGGCTAAAAGCTTGTTACACTTGGTTACGGCACGAGCCGTTACAGATTATTAGGTCTAGGCTTGGGGTCATATGAAGTCCAGCCCATCACCACTCCCACTCTACCAACCCCAGCCTTTGAAAAAATTTGTGATTTTCCTAGTAAACATATTTTGATCAAAGTCTCTGGTTATGACATCATTATATACCTTTTGCTTACCATTTTTTTTATTAGTGTTAACATTATTATATTTTTTCTTTTTAATTCATATCATCATCATTATCAAAGCCTTGTATCAATTATATTAAGGTCGGTTACATGAATTCTGTTTCTTTATTCCGATCTATCCGGCCTTAACCAAATTCTTAGATAAGTCACACTTCTTCCTATCTATTTTTACTATCTATATTCACGTCCTCTTCGGCCTACCTCTTTCTCTTGGTTGGTCATAAATCTGTAGAGCTAAACTTCTCCTTAATGCTGCCGTTGTCGGCCTGCGTTGAATATGCCAAAATCATTCCAAATGGATTTAATTGTATCCCCAATTGATGCTACTCCTAATGCTCTAAAAACGAGTTCATTTCTAGTTTAAGTGGCGGAACCATAAAATATATTTTGGGGCACTAATAGGAAAATAAAAATTCCTTGGAGGGGCCAATGTAAGAAAAATCTAAAACTTTCTATGAAGTTTAGGGTTTTTTTTTGCAATTTAAACAGGGCCATGGTGTAAGGTCCCCGACCTTAATAGGGTGATTAATTTCTTAATATTAGCGATTAGCCTAATTAATTGTGATTCTAGCTAATTAGGTGGATTTAGTGGCTAAGCGAGTTTCTTTATTATTAGAAAGTGGTTTGTGAAGTTTAGTTTGATTCTGAGTGTCGATTAGTCTTAATAGGGGATTAGGTTGTGATTATAAGGAAACTTTGTATTTTTTCCGAAAAATTCCGTTTTTCCGCCGAATTGGGTTCGTTAGAAAAGATCTCGTTGGCGCTCGTCTTTTCCGTTCTTGACTCGTCCAATTCTAGACGCTCCAAAGTCCTCAATTAATCACATTTCTCTCATTTATCACTAAAAATGGACATTTTGGACTTTGCCTCCTTCATCTTCATTTTTAAATCAACTCAAAAAAACCCAATTCCAGCAACATTAATCATTCGTTTTTTCCTCCCTTTCACTCAACAACTGCTTGTAAGCTCTCTCTCTCTTCTTCCATCCTTCACTCTCTCTCCTCTTGTAATGTGGGTTCTAAAGGCCATCTCAAGGACAACCAAGCTCACCATTCTCTTCATCTCCTCTTCCTCTATCGTTGATCCAAAACTGGTAAGTTTCCTCTTCTCCATCCTTCCAATTTCTCTTCTTCTTGCTGTTAATGGGCTACATGTTAGTAAATTCTATTCTTCTCCTTCCTTTGTGCTCTTTGGGTGTAGGAGAAGGCTTTGGGAGAACTAGTTTGGTTAGGGTGTAGTGGAGAGCTCTCCTCCTCAATTTCTCACTCTAATTTCCATTTCTTGGTGAATGCAAGTAAATTTGCTTTATATATTGAGCATGCATGTATTATTATTGCTTCTTGTTAGTCATTACTTAGATTTTCCCTAAATTCCAAGCTCGTCATGGATAATTGGATTACATATGCTAAAATTGAATAAATGGGTTGAATGGACTTTACCCGTATATGGTTTGATGAATGGAATGGAATGTGGTTTGAGAGATAGAGCATGGAGGCTCTTCTCATGCAGGTACATGCCTTGGAAAGGCTTAAGAAGGAGGGAATGTACCCTGGGTGAATCGGTTTGAAAATACCTTGAAACAGGCCAAATCTGCTTCAGTCCGGGCTCAGGCAGTAAGTAGGCTCGCTCTAGCGGGCTTAACCCTCGCTAGAGCGAGCTTTGCTACCGTTCTGGAGCCCAGGCAGAATGCATTCTCGCTATAGGGAAGCTTCATTCTGCAGACAGCGACGTCCACTTCGAACAGGCATAACTTTTGACCCGTTCGTCGGAATTTAGAGTTCTTTATATCGTTGGAAAGCTCTCGAGATGTAGAAAACCAATGATATACTAATCTTAATCATCAGAGATTGAAAAAGGAAATAGGTATTGGATCAATGAGCCAAGCCCTTATCTCTTTTGTAAAAGGGATTATAAACCTAGTTTGGACCCTAGGTTGGAACCTATTGGCCCTGTCCTTGCATGCCCAATTGGGGGAAATGAAAACGGAGCATGTTTGGCTTGGTGTACTTCGTTGGTTATTTCGGGACTTTCCGTGTATGGTTGTAACTTGGCCGAATGCATACGGAACTTAGTCAATTGGTGCTCAATAACTTCTGTACCCACGGGCTCACCACACTATGGCATCGTTGACTCTTTCCTCCTTAGCACTCCATGGGGAATATGTGCGGTACATGATGGACAACTCTTGACCTAGGATTGGCTTGTTCTTCACTCTTGACTCTTGAATTATGTATCCATAGCTTGTCGTACCTTATACACTCTAATATTGTATACTTGTATAACTTGTAACTTAACTTGTAGAATTAGGATTTTGACCGGACTTAGAGGTATCCTTAGGTACCTTTGTCTTGTATGGATGAATACGTGTGGATAGACTTGACAATAGGACTACTCATGGAAACTTGGAACTTGACCTTGGAGTAGCCATCGGCTTGTTATCTTATTCTTGGGAATCTATCCATGTGTATTTGTCTTGGAACATGGGTCGTGTACAAACCATCATCATCTTGCATTCATGACCAACTGCAAACTGATGATTTATAAAGTGGGGCCGGATACCGGACACTAGGGTGGGCAGTCGGCTTTGGACGGCGTCCATGGCGCGAATAGCTGGGAGCGGGCTACGACCGTGCTGCTATTCATAGGACCGGGAGCTTGGATCCCCTAAAGCCGGACTTTGGGTATTCGTAGTCGGCTTGGACATCACTTATACCACCGTGAGATGGCTAGGACATCCTCGGAGTCTCCTCTTGCTTGACATTACATTTCATGGATGGTTTATTCTATAATCTTGCTAGGTTTTATCTTGTCACTTGATACTCATGCTTTATGCCTAGCTTGTACCTTGCTATCTTTTAATCATATACTTGTCTTTATTCTCTTTCGAAACATGTTATGAATAATGTATATTGCTTATCTCCTTGCCAACATATTGTTGATCCTTTATTCCATTGTGTGCAGAGGACACCTACTACTATTATGCCGAACCGAATGCCGAGCAATCCTAGAGGATCCTCAACTAGGGGAGGAGGACGAGGTACGAGAGTGGGGTGCCGATGACGTAGCATGCATCATCCCTCCCGGCACTAGTGCGCGTTACACGGGGATTCTATTGTTGTGCCACCTCTTTTCATCTTTTGGTTTAGATCTTTTGGACTTGTCTATCTTAGCACTCTATATCTTTGTACCAAGACCTAGGTTTTTGGGATGGTCCTGATGTTTATAAACTTTTTATGTTTTATCTTTTGAAACTTGAATATATATAATGGAATGAAATCCATACTTGCTTTTATATTCCTACAGGTTTAATGTTGTGTTTACCGGACAAGTCTCGCTGATTATTTGTTTAGGAGGCTCAACTATACAATCCTCACAGCGGACTTCGATCCTTGGGCATTAAGGGCAAAATTTTTTAATTAGCCCTAAAATTCACACCTCGGATCCGGTTATTCTCTAATCGGGTTCGGGGGCCGTGACACATGGCCACTGCCAACCCACTCCCTAGTTTCGCCCCGACCTAATTTTACTGCACATCCCTTCTCAATATTCTCATATTTGTTACATCCATTTTGTGCACATGTTGCTTCTTGATTAGCCAACATTCTACTTCATAGGTCATAACTGGTCTAATCATTGTCCTATAAAGATTTTCTTCAATTTATTGGCATTCGTCGGCCACAAAGCACTTAAAGTAGTCCACTTCAACCAATCCCGCTTTTATCCTATTTTCCACATCTTTATCATTCTTCACATCCGTACTACTAATTATCGAGTCAAAGTAATGGAATGAATCTTTTTGTGGTATCTCCTATCACTTAAATCTCTAAAGTAATTTCAACTCTTGTATATGCCCACTAAAGTTGCAATCTATATATTCTGTCTTTTTACGACTTATTTTAAAGCCTTTGGGTTCTAATTTCTAAAGCTTCCCATCATCACTCGAGTTTTAAATTCACACCATCTCTTGATTTATCCACCAACACTATATCATCTGCAAATAACATACACCAAGATACCTCATCTTGAATATGCACAGTTAACTTATCCATAATCAATACAAAAAGATAAGGGCTTAGGCTGACCCTTGATGCAATCCTGTGGTCATTGGGAACTCACCAGTCTCTCTTGAGGTAGTTCTTACATTTGTTACTGCTCTTTCATATATATCTTTAATAATTTTAATATAACCTCTTGGAACATTTTTTCTTATTTAAAATCACCAAATTAAATCTCTAAGTACCTTATCATAAGCTTTTATCATATCGATGAAAACCATATGTAGATTTTTTCTTTTCACTAGATATTTTTTCATAATTGCCTAAGTGAGAAGATAGATGGCATAGTTGACTAGCATAAAATCAAATTAATTTTTCAGATATTTTAGTCTTTTACCTAAGTATTTGCTCCATTATTCTCTCTCACGTGTTCTTATAGTATGACTCGTAAATTTGATCCCATGATATGTAGTACAGTTTTGTATATCTTCCTCGTTCTTATATAAATATACTACAATACTTGTTTTTTTATTCATCTGAAACATTATTGTCATTAATATCTTAAGAAAGAGCCTAGTTAATCAAATTTCCCTAACTTCTCTTAAAGCATTTCCAAGTCTTTATCGGAATGTCATCTGGACCCGTAACAAGTGGGGTGCAAAAAAAATCCGTCGATCCGTAAACCAATCGATCCGCTGATTTTTAACCGAATCGAAGGTAACCGGATTGATGAGGATTGAAATCTTGCAATTCGTTAGCAATGGATCGGTGACAGACTTACCCTTAATCCGGGATTCAATCCGATCCGATCTGTTGACATTAAATATAAATAAAAAAATTTTAAGGGGTCTAAATATAGGTTAAAAGGTCTAAATATAAAAGAAGAAAAACTTCAGGGATCAAAATGTAATTCACTTTTATATACAGTATAAAAAATGAAACCCTAGACCAAATTTCACCCTAATCTTGAGAGCATGCTCTTCAAATTTTTTTAACATTAGATTCAACGGATTGAATGGATTAAACCGATCGATCCGGTTCGGTCCTCCACGGATCAGATCGGTTTTAACAGCCACAGATTGGTGACGGATTCCAAATCCATCAATCTGTAGGTAACGGATTGGTGAAGGATTTGGCCTAATCCCACCAATTCGATTCGTGTACACCCCTACCCATAACCTTTCATTTCCTCATTTGTTTTAGTGCTTTCCTCACTTCTACTACCAAAATCTTAAACATCCTCTTTTATTCTTATTCTCCTATATAGTTTCCATTTAAAATTTTTCTAAATATCCCTTCCACCTTTCTTTGATATTAGCTAGTGTCCTTTGCTAGAATCTTTTGGTCACTGCTTTTAAAACATTTGACATGATATAAGCTGCAACTTTTCATTGCTCTTAATATATAAATTTGCATTGCCCACATCCTTTCACTTTACAACTTGGAAAAAGCTCTTAAAACTAGGCTGCCGTGCTTAGCTTATTTTTTCAGAGCAAAAGCTCCATTTTATAAATAAGCTCCAAAATCAGAAAATATAATTAGAGGTTTACCAAATGCTCTAATATCCAAATAAGCTCTAAATCATAAATAAGAGCTTATTTTATGAGTTACCAAATGCCTCATAACTCTTCTTCTTTTCATTATCCCGACCAACTCCATGCTCTTACCTATCAGGTTCCTATATTCTTAGTAGCAAGTCAAATCTTCTTTCTTCTTGACTAACTTCTTTAGCCGCACTCATTCAGAATTGTGTAGTAACCTTACCCAATTTCCACTACAATTGGGCAGCGCTGTAGCGTGTCGCTTTAAAGCGGAGAATGCCCTAGCACGATCTCGGAATGCTATTATCTCATGATTAATGTTTGGGTTGTGACAAAATTTTACGTTAGCTGTCAACGTACCTAACGCAACCCTCCTCCTTTATCCAGGCTTAAACCGGTACTAAAAATTGGCAGAGTTAAGTTTTTCTTTTTTATTTTTGAAAGAAAATATTAGAACTGCCGGCCTTTATATCTTTTTTCACAAATCAACTACTGTATTTTGACAATTTAAAGCACACCGCTTAATTTCATGAAAGTCTTATAAAACTCCTCAATCGAAGGTTATCTCGATTATCAGCATAAAAAAATGCCCTTTGAACTCACAGTTCCCCGAAAAAACTTTAATGGCATGTACAAATTTAACAGTTTGGGCCCTATGTGGCAAACTTTTGGGCTAAAGTTCATTAACTATTATAACCAAGTAAAATTCGGACCTATATACACATGTTGAACTTTATGAGTTGCATTGTAGCATCATTCATACAAATTATTTCTATTGTACATGTCTGGTGTTTATTTGAAGCCTATAATATAAACATATTGATCATCTAGATCAAATGAGAGATATAAAGATCAAAAGAGATTTTCATTTTCATTTTTATCATTTACAATACAATATAAGGACTTTATATAGGGACAATTACCAATCCCATTCCTACAATCATGCCAATCCCATTCCTACAATCATTCCATTCCTACAATCATGCTATAATTTAAGATATACAATGTACAGCAAGAATAATCTAAGAAAGGAAATAGTATCACAAATCATATCTCAACACTCCCCCTCAAGTTGGTGCATAGATGTCACACATGCCCAACTTGCCCAAAAAATTCGAGAACACTCGACTGGACACTGCTTTGGTTAGGATATCAGCCAACTGATCTTCTGATCTGATCTTTGGCAACTCCACGATTTTCTCATCCAACTTCTCCTTAATGAAGAATCTGTCTACCTCCACATGCTTTGTACGATCATGTTGAACTGGATTATGAGGAATATCACATGCGGCTTTATTGTCACAATAAAGTTGAATTGGTTGCTTAAGAGGATAACCCAAATCCCTAAGAGATTTCGTATCCATAACGTTTCACATATTCCAAGTGCCATACTCTGAATTCAGCCCTGCGCTCGAACGTGCACAACGTTTTTTTCTTGCTTCTCCATGTAACAAGGTTGCCACCTACAAATGTGAAATATCTGAAGTAGATCGTCAATCATCTATTGCTCCAGCCCAGTCAGCATCAGTATATGCATCCACTCTTCGACAATTTTCATTTTTAGTGAATAAAATTCCTTTTCCAGGAGCAGACTTCAAATACCTCATTATGCGCATAACTGCATTCATATGTTGCTCTCCGGGATTATGCATAATTGGCTAACAAACTCAATACATAGGCAAGGTCTGGCCTTGTGTGAGCTAAGTACATCAATCTTCCTATGAGTGATCTGATATCTCCTTTTATCAACAGGCACCTGATTAGCCTCAATGCATAACTTCGGTCCTTCTTCTATTGGTGTGGCAGCTGGTTGACATGCTGACATACCAGTTTCCTGCAACAAATCTAAGGCTATTTCCTTTGAGACAACAAAATTCCATTATTAGATCGAGACACTTCAATCCCAAGGAAATATCTCAAGTGACCAAGATCTTTCATTTCGAACTCTTCGGACAAGTAACTTGGAGAGCTTTCTTTCTTCACAATATTCCCAGTACCATATCGTCAACATACACAATAAAGGTAGTAATCTTACCCTTCCTCCTTTTTAAGAATAAAGTGTGGTCTAAATTACTCTAATGGTAGCCAAAGGTTCTCATAGATTTTGTGAACCTACCGAACCATGCTCTCGGAGACTGTTTCAACCCATAGAGTTTCTTTAATTTGCACACCTTCCGACAATGCACTTCCGGAATCACACATCCTGGTGGCAAATCCATGTAGACTTCTTCAGACAACTCGCCATGTAGAAAGGCGTTCTTCACATCAAATTGTTGCAATGGCCAATCCAGGTTTGCAGCTAGAGACAACAAGACTCGAACTGTGTTGATTTTAGCTACAGGTGCAAACGTGTCTGTATAATCAATCCCATAGGTTGAGTATACCCTTGTGCCACAAGTCTCGCTTTAAAACGTTCAATCGTACATCTACTTTGTGCTTCACATATAAACCCACCAACATCCAACTGGTTTCTTCCCTGGCGGACGATCAACAAGTTCCCAAGTTTCATTTTTTTTTTGTAAGGATTTCATCTCATTCATAGCTGCTTTCCACCTTGGGTCAGTTAAGGCTTCCTGCACACTGTTATGAATAGATACAGCAGATAATTGATTTACAACTGATTTATTGATTCTGACAAGCAATGATTAGACACATAATGACTCATGGGGTATTTGACTTTACTAGAAAGTTCAGGTTCATATGTGAATTTAGGATACTCTGGTTTGATGTGGTGGTAACTATTTTCGAGATGGTTCAGACACTAGGTCAGGAGCATCCTAACAGGCGATTGGATTGGTGTATCAGTTGTCTGTGGTGCGAGGGATTCAGAGAGAGGTGGAGCCACAACTCCATCTTCATCTTCTGGGTGTTCATACTTTGGTCCAAAGTTATACCACTCGAATCCAATTCATCCATCCTTGTTATCTAGTTCAGAGAGTTCCCCTCCTGTAGAGCAGTAGAAAATCATAGTCTAGAGCTTGAACTTCCTCTTCCCGGTACTCCCCCTGAAGTTCAGGCTCAGAGGAAAATACATTGTTCTTCATGAAATACCCACATCCATTGTAACAAACATTCGTTTGGTGGGAGGATGCGCATTGTATCTTCTGATAAGAGCATACCCTAGAAAGA